>APFE031416336.1:0-63430 GCA_000404065.3 Pinus taeda | reverse complement strand
ATTTAAATTGCACCCTAAAAACAAAATATAAATAAGTTTTAATAAATGAAAAACAAATATAAAATTATAAATATAAGTTCAATTTTATCGTAATTTTAAATAGTTTTTACTTAAGAACTCAAAAGAAGACATGAAATGTTTTCATTTGTTTAGTTGGACCAACATGAAACATCTGTTTTTGGTTGCACAAAGAGGGATCAAAATGTTGGTGCTAGAATCGACTGTATAGTGTTGCAAGGTTTTCCTCTACCACTTAAGGTCCACTAGGGTAGTCATACATGTGTTTAGTTATTTTTATGATGGAGAGAAACCCATTTTGAAATCACACAACTTCTCTTCTATGCTATTATTTCTTATGCATTGTATAAAATTTTGACTTCTTTTTTCTATACTATTATTTCTTATGCCATTGCCTTACGACGTTTCCTTTGCAACACGTGTTGCAAATGCTAGTTTAAATTTAATTGAAATCAGAAACAAAACAAAAAAAATCAATACTTACCTTAAACCCTTGCTTCTTTTTGCTTATGTGACCGTAAAATTTCACCTTAGGGTTTAACTCCCTCTACCACTTCACAATTAGAGTTTTTCATTTTATGCATTTTAGATTTAATGGGTTTGTGTACTTACTATGTATAGGACATTTGACATGTACAGTAGGGGGGTCACTTATTGAATTAGATCCAACCCTGTCAGGCTTGTAAATTTTTTTTTTAACAATGTATGTTTCGCAATGCACTAATGTAATATAACGCATCGGTGTGCCCTATGTAACACAATGCACTAGTGTATTATAACCTTGTCAGTTCTGTCCAGTCTGTTCATCAGTGCTCCTAATGTAATATAATACACCAGCGCGCCTCTACTAAATAGCATCGTTAAGTATTGCGATGCATTTATCGTTTCAAATCACGTCGTCATAATTTAAAATTAATTTTCACTAACGGTGTTGAACAGTTAAATACCTGGTGCATTTAATGGCCTAAATGCACCTATGTGTTTATTCAAATAAACAAATCGGTTACCAAAGCTATTTTTGGCTAAAAATATTTGATTTATGTATTTAATGGCTTCTGTATTTAATGGTACAAGTTGTATATTGATAATAAAAAAATGTCTGAAAAGGTGTCAAGTAACAAAAATACTAGATGACACAATCATAGCACATCCAAAAAAAGCAGAGAAGGCAAGTTCTTTGCAAATTCTTTACAAAATTAATATGTTTCAACTATATCTAAGTTTAACCAATATGTATTGTTTAGTGTGTGTCATTCAGAGCCACAAAATGAAGAAGGTTGATAATATTATTTATAATCTAGGTGCAGAATAACGTAAAACCCTGATAGAAAAATTATAGAAGGATGAATCAAGTGAATGAAAAACTACTATTCAATATGAGTTTTTTTTTAATTTTCATTAATAATATATTTAAGAGTATTAGATAACATGTTTCAAACAATCTATTAATTCACATATGTTTAATGTTCTACGAGGATCAACAACGAAGGAAAAGAGCAATGTCATTCTATGAAAAGAAAAATTATAGAACATGTAAATGACAATGAATTGATCCTTAGCTCATCTGGAGTGGTGTTGGAGGTTAACGAAAGGAGACATTTTTTTTACAAAACTATGAGGGATCTAGTGGAAGGAACATATGGATGTACTTTCCACTTACAATACAAAAATAAATCCAATGATTCCAAGTACCAAATTATATATAAACTACATGAAGTGTTTCCATAGCAATGGTCAATGAGACATGTCAAACTTGCAATAGCAAAAAAATACAACAACAACAAAAGAATCATTCAAATGGTAATATTCCTAACTAAAATGATTTTCTAGAATTATATGTGTATATTAGTACAAACCATTCATTTATTAGTATTAATTTTGTTATATTTAGTTTTCATATATCAATATAAAAATAGTTTATTACTTTTTTTAGGAATATTATGAAAATCCCAAAGGATCAATGAATGGATATGTGAAACATGTTAGTAGGAAAGTCCTAAAAATGTGTACAATGAGATGGTCAAAGAAATGGACATTGAAACATGTCAGTAGGAAAGTCCTAAAAATGTGTACAAGGAGATGGTCAAAGAAATGGACATAATTGCATCACAGAAGGAGCCATCTCAACAATAATATGCTTCAAATGTATGAAATCATGATTGACTTTGTACATATAAATAGATAATTTAGCATTAAATATTAATTTCAAGTATTTTCTGGTAGAAAATAAAACAAAATGGAACTCATTTAGTACATAAAACAGGATGACAAGGAAGAAAAGTGTTGATATCAAAGTTTGTGAGTAACTTCTAATATTTCCTTATAACAACCCAAGGTTTCATTTTTTTATATTTTAAGTTGTTTTACAATAACAATCCTTCAATGTCTTCAAATAGGTGCTAACATACAAATAAGAGCCTTTAGAATAATTGATTGACATTGGGTTGAATATGGGTTGTGAGTATATGTTGTCATATCAAAAATTAATTTTGGAATTTGTAAGTATCTATGTTGTTTTACTTCTCTGACTTTATAATTAATAAAACAAACAAAAAAATATTTATATTAAATATATTATTTATAATGGGGTTTAAAACATGTAAGAAACAAAGTATGGAACTACGCTAGCAGAAAACTTGTTGCAACAAGGCATAAGACTTGGTTTTGAAACCATGTGTATAATTTATGAGTCACTTCTTGCTATAGCACATTGCTATAGAAAAGTGTTGATATCAAAGTTTGTGAGTAACTTCTAATATTTCCTTATAACAACCCAAGGTTTCATTTTTTTATATTTTAAGTTGTTTTACAATAACAATCCTTCAATGTCTTCAAATAGGTGCTAACATACAAATAAGAGCCATTAGAAGAATTGATTGACATTGGGTTAAATATGGGTTGTGAGTCTATGTTGGCATATCAAAACTTAATTGTGGAATTTGTAAGTATCTATGTTGTTTTACTTCTCTCTGATTTTATAATTAATAAAACAAAAAAAAATATTTATATAATTATATTATTTATAATGGGGTTTAAACATGTAAGAAACAAAGTTTGTAAGTATCTATGTTGTTTTACTTCTCGACTTTATTATTAATAATAAAAAAAAACTATATATATATCTATATATATAATATATATTATTTATAATGGGGTTTAAAACATGTAAGAAACAAAGTATGGAACCACGCTAGCAGAAACTTGTTGCAACAAGGCATAAGACTTGGTTTTGAAACCATGTGTACAATTTATGAGTCACTTCTTGCTATAGTACATTGCTATTCTATTTATGTTGATGTATAATATTTATTTCAATTTTCATTATTTTCAACAATGTAGTTATACTCATTACACTTTATTTTTATATTTGCAAATGGAACAAGATCAAGAAGATGAAAACAATTGATGCAATCAAAAAAATATTCATTCAAATAACCCAAATCATGGAAGTAGCTCAAGTATTGACAACGGTTCCAAGAAAGAATGATGATCTATTAGGATATCAATGCAACCTGTTGTATTTTTTGAAATAATTTTCTGTGAAAATTAGATATTTTGTTTAATGTTATGAACATAGTGTCCCAATTGAAAGACAAGGGTATATCAATAACAATCTCATTTTGCATTAAAAAGAGCCTCTTATTGATATATAATAAAATACGTTTTAATTTATTCTATTGTGTTATCCAATGTTGTTGTGAAATGTTATACCACTAATTAAATATATTGATGATTAAATATTATAATGAAGAGGTGTGAAATTTGATAATATAAAAAATTAATCCAAACATCATATACAAATGCACTAATCAAATTTTAATTATATGTATACTGCTATAAGATATATGTTGATTTTTCGATGAATAACAGATTTAAAAAATTACAATAATTACACTGTCACAGGTCGATGTTTCCAACAAAGAGAAAATCTCATACCATAAAAAATGGTGTGTCCATAACATAAACATGAATTGGTGTGTTTTGTTATATAAAATCAACGTGATGACATCTTTTTTGCATGACTGGTGCCTTTTCGAAAAATGACAACACTGAGGCGTTTAGTTCTTCAAGCATCAATATTGTTTGCAATTAATGCCCCAGTGCAATGTAATTATTAATGCACCAGTGCTTTAATAGAACAAATGCCTTGGTCCTACAAAAGATTATTTCCAACCCCAGTGCATTATTAAAATTAACAACTTCGGTCCCTTTATATCCTTAGGGCAGTGGTGCATTTATACAAACAATATGCATCGGCGTTGTGAGTTTTAATAAAAGCATCGGGTCTACAATTTTTTATGTGTGCCCTGGTGTTGTTTCTTAAAAGAATGCTCCAAGGCATTTTTGATGTATATGCACCAGGGAAGCATACATTTCAGGCACCGATGTTCTTTGCATTCAATGCCTAGATGCTTTTAGTTATGTATGCATCCCCGGTGCTTTTGATATATTTAGCACACTAGTGTTACTTTTTCCATGAAGTGCACCATAAAAAACATCCACTAAAACCTTTGGTTGCCTATATTTTTTCAATTGTGATGAAAAACTATTATAATCTCCACTAAAACATTTGCTATCGCAAACAAGTGTTTTAGCGGATGTTTTTTTGACAATTCTTTCCAATTTTATAATACTAAAAACTTTTGTTATAACCTCCACTAAAAGGTATTTTCTTTGTAGTGCAACTAGAGGGGGAGTTTCTACCTCCAAAGGAGGAGCCTCAGTTAGATCTTGCTCAAAGATAAGAGGACATTCCAATAGGATGATGTGGAGTAGCCACATGTGGAGAAGCAAAGAGTAGGCCAAGTGGAGGCACCCAGTCACACATAGCCTTCCAGAGAAGTGAGGAAGAGGACCAAGATGGTTAATAGGTTGGTTCAGGAAGCTCAGGAGCACGTTGAATCTCCTATATCCTTGCACAGAGAAATAGATCACCAGATAGATATACAATATATATGGCATTCATGTTAAAGTTGATTTATTCTGAGCCATCTTCTTTCGAAGAGGAAACTTTCCAACAAGTTTGGCTAGATGCCATGGTGGAGGAGTATAACTCCATCATGAAGAACAATGTTTGTGAGGTGGTGCCTAGACTTTAGAACAAGTCAGTTATTAGTTCCAATTGGTTGGATAAGGTGAAACATGCA
This sequence comes from Pinus taeda, assembly GCA_000404065.3. Classification (NCBI taxonomy): domain Eukaryota; kingdom Viridiplantae; phylum Streptophyta; class Pinopsida; order Pinales; family Pinaceae; genus Pinus; species Pinus taeda. The sequence continues at coordinate 58,265 of APFE031416336.1, read as the reverse complement.
GTTGATGGAAGTGTTGAGAAGTACAAGGCCAGATTTGTGGCCAAAGGCTTCTCACAAGTGGAGGGGATTGATTATGAGGAGACATTTTCCCCTGTGGAAAGATACTCATCTATCATAACCATACTTTCATTTGCAACATAGTTGGGGTGGGGGATCCACCAAATGGATGTTAAAACTACCTTCCTCAATGGATTGATTGAGGAAGATATCTACATTAAGTAGCTTGAGGGGTTTGAGACCTTTGGAGGGATACACAATTGTGTAGGCTCAAGAGAACCCTCTATGGTCTCAAGCAGGCACTTCATGCTTGGTACACTCGCATAGATTCTTATCTAAGTGGATTGGGATTCACTAAGATTGAAGCAGATGCCAATCTCTACTACATTATGGTAGATGGCAGTCTACTCATCTTAGTTCTCTATGTGGATGATTTGATACTAACAAGTGGATGATTTGATAATAACAAGAGATGACAGGTTGATCCATTCTTGCAAGGAGGACCTTGCAAGACAGTTCTAGTTGAAGGATATGGTTTTGATGCACTACTTCCCTGGCTTGGAGGTGTGGCAGGAAAATGGAGATATATTTGTTGGACAAGGGAAGTATACCTCTGAAATCCTTCAGAGATTCCATATGCAGGATTGAAAATCCATGGATAATCCTCTAGGTACTAATTAGAGGAAATAGGATGCTTCTATAGGGGAGGTTATAGATGGCACTATCTACAGATAATTGGTGGGGTCCTTGATGTACTTGGTGAAAACAAGGCCCAGTATTTGTTTTGGAGTGAACCAGCTTAGTCAGTTCATGGTGGATCATACCAAGATTCACTGGAAAGCATCAAAACATGCTCTAAGATACCTCAGAGGCACAACACACTTTGGTTTATGGTACAGGAAGATTGATGGAGTGAAACTCCAAGGATTCATATATGCAAATTGAATATGGAGTCCCTTAAATAGAAAGAGTGCGTTAAGAGCAGTCTTCAGTGTTGGGTCAATAACAGTGTCTTGGTATAGCAAGAAACAAAGATTTATATCACTTAGCTTAGCAGAGGCCGAGTATATGGTTGCTAGTCAAGTAAAATGTGAGGCTATTTGGATGAGGAAGATCCTGTTAGTATCTTCAGTCATGGGATGGAGCCTACATTGATCCACTGTGACAACCAAATTTGTATAAAACTCTATGAAAATCTAGTTTTTCATTATAGGTCCAAGCATATGGACATCAGGTACCATCATTTGATAGATTGTGTGCAGAGGAAGACTTTTATGTTACAATACATTCCTACAGAGGAGCAGGATGCAGACATATTGAGAAAGGATTTGTCATGAGGCAAGTTTGAGTTCCATAGGAGCAGGATTGGGGTTGTTCATAACCATTTTCTTGCTAAGAGGGAGTGTTAAATTGTAGCAAGAAAAGGCTTCATTTGACTTGTTCCTTAGTCAAATGAGGAAATTCAAATTCAAATTCAAATAGGATGAGTTGTCAAGCAGTTAACAGAAGCGATGTGGCCAAATCACTCAGTTAAATCAATCAATTCAAGTTATGGGAAAGTAGTAGAGTTGTGTGCAAGTTGATGGCTAAGTTCTAGCTATATAGTGGTGTTATCTTTAGTGTTTGACATTTTAATGAGCTTTATCCTAGAATAGAGTCAGTTTGGAGTTCAATTCAATAGTGGAATTGTTGTAAACTCAACTGACTCTCAGTTAACTAGTTCATTTACTAAAAATAGTCCTAGTCATGCATGCAATTTGAATTGCATAGTGAAGTTGGAGGGAAAATAAATATTGTAATGATTGTTGTATACCAATGAGTGTAAAATGTTTGCATGTAGTAGGTAAGCCATTTCTATTGGGATTTTCACAAGGAAATAAGAGCCTTCCCTATTCTCTAGGAGCAAAATTGTGCAAGGAAATTGGAGGAAGCGGAAGCCTATTTTCTCTAAGTATTAGACAAAGCAGACCAGGGAGAGATCAGTATTGTAGTGCAGAGGGAGCTTGAAGAATTGAAGTTGTCATTGTAATAGATCATTGTTCACATATAATATAATACAAACAGAGAAGGGATTTTTCCTAGTTGCGTTCCCTAGTAAAAATTGTGTTCATGTGATTGAATGTTTATTGTGTTTCTATTGTATGTTTTCCATACCACAGATTAAGTAGATGAAGTTTTGCATATTTTGATTTCAATTTGAATTCATTAGCAGCTACAAAACTTCGAAATTTCTACATTGATCTAATATAAATACAATTGTGACTCCTCCACTTTCATTCGTTAATTCAACACAAAAAATCATATGTTCTTCTATTCACACATGCAGAGGAGAGAAAGAAGAAGATCAAAGTTTGACCAGAAGCCTAACTAGCATTGACTAAATTTACCAAGGCTTTCTGATGTGTGCTTGACTTAGGTTGACCAATATTTTATTGTAATCAATTGATCGAGTTTTCTAGGTAATTGACCAAGACTTTCCTGGGAAATTTGACTGAGCTTTGTCTGGGAAGTTTGAACAAAATTTTAGGCAATTTGAATAAGCTCTAACTCGGGAGTTTAACTGAATTTTCTAAGTAGTTGACTGAACTATTTTTGGGTAGTTTGGCCGTGTTGACTAGTTGTTGCAAAAGGCCAAATTTTAGCATATTTGGCCAAGTTGACTAGTTGTAGAAGGCCAAATTTTGGCATGTTTGATCAAGTTTGACCAAAACTATATTTTGGTCTAGGATGACCAAGTTTGACTTGAAAAATATCAAATTGTATTTTGGTTTAATTGAACAATTTCTCCTAGAAAATATTGTTGGATTTTTTCTTGAGTTTGGGTTCATGGAAAATTTCAGGGGCTAATCTTCACCCAATGGGCTAATTTTCCCTAATTTTTCCACAAAAAAGATTAGCCAATTTCTAATTTTATAAAAGATGATTTGCCCAAATTTTAGAATATAAAATTATTTTACCTTAAAAATCGCCAACATTATATAGAGACTATATATAAAATCATTATAAATTTGAATAATTTTACAAATATATCAATAAACATTTTATAGTCTGCATATTATGGATTAGTGAGATTCGCCAATGTTTTTAAACTTCAAGAAATTTTTCCATCCTTAAAATTTTCCTTGTTTGGGTTTCCTATGGAAAACAATTGGTGTTTGTTGTGCATGGTTGTTCTAATGTGATCTCTACTATTTCTATTGCATTTACAGTTGAATTTTCTGAAGTGTGATTTCTTAACGATAGTCTAGAATGCTAAAGTAATATCAGTTGCAAAAAATTATCATTGGAAGTAATTATCAGTTGCAAAAAATTTTGTTTGCTTAATTAGCACTAGAAAATCAACAAATAGAGCATGGCTTCCCACACAATATAGTGCAGGACTCATGCCATCAAGGACTAGTCACTGGACACTAATGTGAGTTTCCCCAAGGATGGACCTCAAAGTACATAATACATTCTCCAACGCAACTTAGGGGAGGCAATGTGCATAAGTGAGGTATCCCCATGCCCTAAGGTATTCGACTCATCTTGATGATACAAATATACTACATGTGAATGAATGAACTGATGTCAATCATGCAGGGAGAATGTCTGATTACTAGGCATTAAGGGATCCTATTAATAAATGCGAGGGAAACCACCGATAATGGGAATGATTCCCAAGGTATCTAGCACAATCTACAAAGTGTGAATGAATGAGGCTCACCCTATTTTGGTTTCTAGTATTTTTCTAGCCGCAATAGACAAATATTTATTTTTGTGCTAATGATATTTATGGCATAGATGGTTTAGTGACATCCACGATTATTTTTTGGTTTTATCATTTAATTTATTGAAATCGGTGTTATTTATGACAATAAAGTTTGAAAGCATATAGGTGCAGTGGGTTTGAATTCATTTGGTTGTGGAATTTAAATGAATTAGGATGTATGGGAAATGCATGATAATTCTCATAACCGCATGCCTCCCCTATTGATTGCATGCTACATTTTCTTTGATTTTCTGCCAAGGCTTTAGGTCCCAATTTCGTCCTCTCATTTAAATAAGTTGAGGAAGAGTTTTGGGGTCATTCTTCAAGTTTAAAGGTGAAGAAATTCCTTATAGATTCAAACTGCTAATTTTAATTTACTAAAATAATAGACTTGAATCTACTCTTCTCATCAGCAGAAACAATTAATTGATCGAGAAATCACAAAGCATACAAGAGAAATAATTCAATAAACACATTACACAATGATTTACTAGGGAAAGCCACAGCTAAAAACCCATGCTATTTTTATATTGCATTATTCATAAAATATGAGAAGATTACAATGCTTTCCTCAAGCCCAAGCAACCTCTGCACTATCTCTATCTGTCTCACATCTTCCTAGACAAGCCTTGGCCAATAAGTAACCAATTTTATGCTTGCCTAAGTCCCTATTTCCTTGCGTTGTTTCCTTGGGAATTATCCCCCTATTAATTAGGGAAATTCCTCAATTGGAATTGTGCAATCATCGTAGGCCTTCCTCTGGCTACATGCACCATATCTACAATTTATATGATTATACAATTGATAGTACACTTCCCTTGAACTCCAATATCAACTAGGTAACTCTCAGATCTGACATGCATGAGTTATTTCTGAGTGAATCATCAATTAATTGGTTGAACACATGAAGCAACACCCCATTTTCTGACCTCCTAATAGTTCCTCCATCAGTTGGAACTAGTTTAATTGACTTTAATTCAGCTAAACCGAATTAGTTAATTACAACTCAAAATAAACTCAACTACGGCTCCTATAAATTAGGAGACACTCTACATGACTCTAGTTATACCCTCAACTCGAATTAACTAAGCCAACTAAGTCAAATTAACTCAGTTAACTCGTACAAGTTGTCTTGTGATGTGGAATTACAATTTTATTCCTAATTTAATTCAAGGGAAAATAAAATCATTATTTTCTTATTGCATTTTCAACACTCCCTCTCAACAAGAAAGGGATTATTAGATAACCCAATCCTACCTCTATGGAACTCTAATTTGCCTCTTGGCAGTGCCTTAGTCAAGATGTCTACATCATGTTCCTCTGTAGGAATGTACTCCAGCAACATGATTCTCCTCTGCACATAATCTCGTAGATGGTGATACTGGATGTCAATATGTTTGGACCGATCATGAAAAAATGGATTCTCAGAGAGTTTGATACAACTCTGATTGTCACTGTAAATCACTGTAGGATCCATCTGCTAACCAAATAACCCAACAAGGATCTTCCTCATCCAGGTAACCTCGCAAGCTACTTGACTAGCAGCCATGTACTCTGCTTCTGCTGAACTAAGTGCAACTAATTTTTGCTTCTTGTTGTACTAAGAAATTGTTGCTGACCTAATACTGAAGATTCCGCCTAATGTGCTCTTCTTGTCTGATGGACTCCTCGCCCAATCTGCATCTTTGAAGCCTTGCAGTTTCACTCCCTTTCTCTGTTTGTACCAAATACCAAACTTAGTAGTGCCTCTGAGGTATTTTAACACATACTTTGTTGCCTTCCAATAGATTTTGGTTGGTTTAACCATTGCTTGACTAAGTTGGTTAACCGCATAATACATGTCCGATCATGTGTTCACCAAATACATAAGTGAACCCACAAGCTAATTGTAAATAGTAGCCTCCACTACATCACCTGAAGCAGCATCTTCCTTCCTCCAATTTCCTGCTAGAGGAGTCTTTATGGGTTTGTTGTCTCCATGTGGAACTTTTTTAGTATCTCGTTGGCATACTTCCCCTGAGAGACAAATAGTTCCTCATCTCCTTTCCATACATCCATACCAAAGAAATAATGCATGAGCCCTGGGTCCTTCATCTCGAATTCTCTTGCAAGATCCTCTTTGCAAGATTTGACCAGCTTCTCATCACCTATTAGAATTAAATCATCGATATATATACTATAATCAATAATTTACCTTCAACGAGAATATGGTAAAGGTTTGCATTTGCTTCACTTTTGGTGAAGCCCAACTTGGTGAAATAGCTATCGATCCTAGTGTACCAACCACGAGGTGCTTGTTTCAATCCATACAGTGCTCGCTTGAGTCTACACACATGTGACTCTCTTTTGAACGTCTCAAATCCTTTCGACTGCTTAATGTATACCTCTTCCTCAATCTCTCCATTGAGGAATGTTGTATTCACATCCATCTGATGTATATTCCATCCCATCTATGTTGAAAGTGCTAGAATAGATCTGATTGAAGAGTACCTTGCTATAGGATAAAAGGTATCCTCGTAATCAATTCCCTCCACCTAAGAGAATCCCTTGACCACAAATCTAGTCTTGTGTTTCTCGACACTCCCATTTGTTGCTTGCTTCACCTTATAGATCCACTTGGAACCTACCAATGACTTGTCCTCTATCCTTAGGACAACTTCCCAAGCACTTTTCCTGATAATGGAGTCATACTCCTTTACCATGGCATCAACCCACATTAGTTGTTGCACTGCTTCCTCAAATGAGGATGGCTCAGTCTCTACACCCTTACTCATCATAGCCATGTAGCCAGTGTATCGATCTAGCGACCTCCTCTTCCTGCGTTGTGATGTGGGTGCTCCCACATTCTCTCTAGCATAATGCATCAATTTGTCAGCGTCTCTGGTGCGCTTCCTTCCATCTCTAGATGTCTCTGCATGAGTGCATGAGTGGGTGCTTCCACTCTCTGCTCCTCAGCATGTGGTTGCTCCATATCATCTTGAGATTCTTCCTTTGGAGCTAAAATATCCTCATCTGCATGTAACTAAAGCCCCCTCTGAAGGGAACATCTCATGGCCTTCTCTTCATTGAACTTCACATCTCTATAAACCATTGTCATCCTGTGATATGGAAGGTACACCCGATAGTTGTCAGGTGTATCATTGTATCTCACAAATATGCCCAACTCAATTGTTGGCTCTATATTTTTCCTTGCATCCTTGGTAACATGACAGTATATTGATGGACTGAAGATTTTGAAGTGTGCCACATCTGGTTACTTACCTGATAAAGCTTCTTCTAGTGTACTCATCTCGAGAATCTAATGAGGACTCTTGTTCTACACATATACAGTTATGTTGCATGCTTCAGCGCACAAGTGAAATGGTAGGCCCTGATCATGTAACATTGCCCGTGCAACTCCCACAATACTTATGTTCTTCCTTTCAACAACCCATTCTATTGTGGTTTATGGGGTGATATTAACTCCCGTTGAATGCCTTTTGATGCATATAAGTTCTTGAATTCATTCGACACATATTCTCCACCATTATCGCTCCTGAGAACCTTCACTTTCATGTCAATGTCTTTCTCAACAAGTGCATTAAATTCACAAAAACTAGAGAGCGTATTATCTTTCTTATGCATGAATAAAATGTAGCATTTGCGTGAGATATCATCTACAAATATCACATAATACATGTGCTTGGCCAAGGAGGTTGTCAAGAAAGATCCACACACATCTGAGTGAACTCTTCCAAGGATTGTTTGCGCTCAACTGTCCTTATCATGAAAGGTGGCTTTGGTGTACTTCCCCAATGTACACCCTTTGCATGTATCTCACTGCTCTAGTGCACCCTTCGAAAGTCTTCTAGCAATCTGTTGCATGATCTTCAATGCTCCATCGTACAAATGAACTAATCTTCTATGCCATAATTCACTGATGTCTTGGCTATGCACCTTCTCTGCTTTTGTGCCACAGTCTCCCAAAATAGCAATTGAAACTAAATTTTTCTTCAGACTCGGAATATACATGACATCTTTTAATGTGAGAGGATAACCAGGACTCCCTCTAAAAAGCAAAAATATCAATGTCAGTTGCATTATACCTTCCATAATCTCCCATCCCAATGTGCATTTGGAGGTCCTTTTCCTCCAAGTCACTTAAAAAATCTTTAATGTTCATCATATGGAATGAGGCTCCACTATCTAGATACCACACAGTACCCATCACCGATGTCACCATGCATGCAATGAGGGTGAAATCCAACTCGAATTGTGAAGCAAGAGCTTCACCTGTCTCTCCTCCTGAGGGCTTCTTGTCGGCCTTCTTGTGTGGACACTTCGTGGCATAGTGTCTCAGCTCATGAAATTAAAAACATTTAATCTTCGACAAGTCCTTCTTCTTTCCGCCCTGACTGGAATCTCCTTTGGATTGGAATTTATTTCCTTTCCCTTTCGTTGCCTTTCCATCCAAGGCATAGTTTTCCTCATCCTCGTGCTTAGATGAGGTTCCATCTATGATGTTCCACCTTATCTTTTCTTGCACCAAGTTGGACCACAGATGCTCCCACTCTGATAGCTTCTCTCTCACATTTACTGAATCCTGGTATTTGTGCTAGATCTTGGGAAGGCCTAGAAGTGCTAGGCTAACTAGATCATCTTCAGTAACTGTAACCCCAACACTCCCAAGCTCATACTAACTTTGGGTGAACTTGCTCAAGTACTGTGGTATTGTGTCACCCTTCTCCATCTTGATTTTCCAAAGCTTGTCCTTCAGTGCCAACTTCCTGTGGTCACTATTGCTCTAAAACAACTCTAAGGCCTTCCACATTGTATATGAAGTCTCCTTCCTATGGAGGCTCGAGACAATATGATCTCGAACTCCTTCCAGTAAGATCATTCTTGCCTTGGCCACATTCTTCTTCCACTCTGCCAGGTTCTATTCATCTACAATTGTTGGTTTCGAAACATTGTTATCAATGTATTCCTTCAATACAATCTTTCGAAAATTTTGTTGAACATATGGTTCGATTTTCAAATCTTGGTTCACCATATTTTAGGAGATATGATTTGAGGAAGTTGGGCCACCTGAATGCTCTTGAAAACATGCTTCAAACATGCCAACTAGGCATTCTTTCTATAGATTTCTTTTGGAGATGTTCCATACATTGAAACTTGGAGGAGACAAAAAATATATCTCAAGGAACTTGTGGTACAAGTTTTAGATCTTGGATTGTTATAATTGAGGAGATATTCCTTGAGGATTTTGGGTCTCCTAAATGTTCGGTTGAATACAAATAGTTTAAAGAAATTCCTAAAAGATTTCATAATTGATTGCATACAAAGTGTTTGATAAAATATCTGAAAGGCATAAACAAAAAAATTGCATGATTGAGTAGTATATTTCAACAAGGTATGTGACAGAGTGGTATACCCATATCCTTAATTAGGCTTTAAGGGAGAAAAATGTGATGCCCCACAACCCTAATGAATGACTAGGGGGTTGGGTGTGCTACACAGTGGTATTAGAGCTTATTGTTAAGTTAGTAAAAAGAAAAAGAAAATTTTGGGTACCCCGTAACCTTTGTAAGTCATTAAGGGAACTTGGTATGTGACAAGATAACAAAGTTTTAAAGAAATAAACATAAGAGTAATCATGTTCCAAGATGATCGATGGTGTCTAAAGACACCACTAGTGTAGCACATTGTGATCATAACATCACAGTGCATGATAGTGAGATAATAATTCATCACATCTTTTATTAGCTAGTCAACTGCTTGATTTGACCTAATTGCTCAATTGATCCTGACAACTCGTTCGATCATATAGTTGAATACCCCATTGGTGGACCACTCGATTGTAATCAATCCCTCGACTAGCTATCTCCTGTTAGTTTATCTTGTCAATCCTTTAACTATCTCCAGAAGTTCCAAAGGTGTGATGAACCAATAGGACCTTAGATTCCAACATTAGCAATCACTTTACTTCTCAAATGAAAAATATGAGACATGCTAAAACAAAGTTGACCTCGAGCATAGATAAGATTGTCATTATACAGTTTAAAATGTTATTCCTTGTCATTCAAAATTCATTCAGGGAATCCCCTCTCATGCTTTCCAAGGTTTATACCATTGTTCAACAAAATTCACTTTCCCATCCTTGTGATGGAAAAGTTTTGAGTGACAATTGATTCTTGAAAAGGCATATTTGTTAGCTATTGATTCACCAGTTTGGTGGCTAGAATGTTCAATCCACATTTAATCTTTGGGATTTGGTGATCTTATCAGAATTAAACTAGATTTAGTGATCATGGCACTAATATTTTATTCATTAGTTATAAGATCCAAACCTCCTATTGATCAAACCATTTTAGGCACAAATTTGAATTGCTTCAGTGAAGATTGCGAATTTTCCATAAGATATTCTTCTTGTAGAAGATTAGTTGATCAATCAAAATTAGTATTTTAGATTTGAGTGATTATTGGTGGGAAAGTTCATTGTGTTGTTGTGTCCTTGCATGTGATTGACTTGTGAGCTAAAGTTGGTTGTGGATGTCAAATTTTGTGCGTTAAATTTATTATTTTCTCTTACTCATTTAGCACATGTATGTTATGAAAATTGAACATTTTAAATCTAAATTTGTGTGTCTCATATGGTAAGTGAACTAGAGAAGCAATTCATTGTTTCTACATTAATAATTGGTTAAGTATTCTCTTATCGTACTTGTTTTCAATGGATACATTGTGTAATGGAATTCTAAGGAGGTGACCAATTAGCTCCTGGATCTTTTGATACATTTTGCAAAATGGATACATTGGATATGTATCCATTTTCCCCACTGCAAAATGTATTCCTTAGATGCTCCTGGTCACCTTTTCCCTACTAGACAAGAGCTAAAGAAGATCATTAGGGAGGACATCTACGGGCAGTTCATCCAAGTCACCTGGGTCAATCCTCCGAGGGGGTTGTGCTCAAAGATGGCCTTTAAGCTGAGCACTTCTTGGAGATGAGAGACGGCCTCATTGTTCAACCCCAATATACGTTTCACCACTGGATGCATGCTCTTCGCATTCCTCTAGGCCAATTTAGAGTAGGCTCTCATAGACTTTGGGTAGAGATGGAGCAGTAGGTACATAAACCAGACAGAATCTGCCAGATATGTCATTTACAGGAAGTGGAGACTGGAGTGCACTTCGTTTTTGGATGCCTTGTCTTCTACGAGATCAAAGGAAGGTTTCATTGCTTGTTCAGAGATTCTCGAACCCTCGCTGACTTTTTCAGGTACCCAGAACAGAGATGTTTTGCCCTATATATGCAGGATGCTCTCAGGTTTCGAGCCCATATTCTTCATCCTCCCATCAGAACAAACCACACACAGAGCATCACAACATTTTTCAGGGTACTACCTTTAGACAAGGGCACCAAGAGACTGATTGATACTAGTAAGTATACTTGTATCCAAAATCTAGATCAGTGAGGATGTGTGGGACCTTGCCCTGCCACACGAGATCTCAGTAGCAGATCTATCTCAAATATGTTCTTGGGAGACGGACTAGGTCCTCCATACCTCAGTAGCGTGCGAACCCCCCAGGGAACGATTTAGTGGAAAGTGCACACTTTCCACCGGCTCTTCATCGGGCCAACAAAGTTTGTTGAGTTTCTTTAGTGTTCTTCATTCAGCCTTAGATGTTAGGAGAGATGAGTTTGATTCTCAGACCTATTAGCTCCTAGATCTTCTCCGTGAGGACTGTTAGCTCTGCTATATAACGGTGATTTTCTAAAGTTAGAGATGATCTTGGTCTGCTTGGTTCCGCTAAAAAGAAGCTCACAATGGTAATTTTCTCCTTCCCTTGCACCGCTCATTCTCCCCTCATCATTCCTGAAAACGATTATTTCCTTTATCGGGTTCAAGTTTAATCGCTATCACAAATCACATCTGTGTGTGTATAAAGGCCACGCCCCTCAGCTTCCGCCAATGTGATATTGCGATGCGATCTAATCGCAATCGCATCCATGTGTGTATCAAGGTTGCGCCCCTCGGCTTCTGCCGATGCGATCTGATCACAATCGCACGTCGCCATACGCAAAGGCCCAAAATTACCACAAACCTGATCCAATGGCCGACCTTTCTCCCTCATCCAGCTCATCCATCCGCCACGTAGTCCACGTCCTTTGACTATTCCGTGCACCCGAAGGACGAAAGTGATTGGCTCACCAATACTAGGTTCAGTGGCTCTTCAACAACCACATTTAACAAACAACATGGCCGAGGAGGAAAAGGACAGAGCTTGAGCGTGTAACTGCATTTAACAGTTATGGAGCTTCATCATATATGGCACTCGAACTGCCCGAGAGGACAATAGAGTGCAGGGAAAAGATCAGATTCATCCACTACAGCAAGCAAATGCACTCAAAAGCTCCATCAGGCAACTAAATGCGGTTGGTGGTTAGTTATGACCCCTCCATACTTAGAATGGCCGAGTACCTCTATTTTGATACTCTATAGATACCTAGAAAAAAGATGTAATCAGGGTTGATGGTTGATGTTTTTATGTAAGGTTCAACTTTTGGAGACTGTAACTATTTTGATACTTGCAACATCTCGTCTTCATTTTCAGCTAATACAAGTTTCTTTTGCTGTTAATTGCTCACTTTTCATTCTTCTTCTGTTCCAAGTTTTGCCTGATATGTTGTATTTTTGAGCTCTTGATGTTTAGCATTAGAGAAGATGTCATCCTATCTCTGTGTTAAAGTCTAGTATGTATCAGTGAATGAGCTATTCAGGTTTCTTTTCACCTAGTGCTAGAGAGTTGTCATCCTATATGTGCATTAGGGAATTAGATTTTCAGACTTATTTACTGGTTGCAACCAGCCATCACATGGTCTTGTGCATCTGCTGGTGTGGTCAGTATTCTCCATATTCACCCAATCCTTAAACTGTGAGTAATTGGTGGTCTAAAGCCTTGTAGTCTGGGGGTGTTCACGCATTTCTAGAGTTAAACAAAGTAGAAGTGGTTATCTGGCTTGAATAAGCGTCATTCCTTCCATTCATCCATTTGCAACATTAAGTTGAATTTGTATGTTCATGAGCATCTCCGAGCTACAACCTAGGAGAGTTTCTTGGGGTGATAACATTAATTGGCGTCGTTGCTAGGGAGAGGAGATCGAAGCTCAGCTTCCTTGGAAAAACGACACAATTCCAGCTTTGATGATAGACAAAGTCTGGACACATTGCTAGTTGTAATCATCTATCTGGTGACTCTATTGGAGGACCAACTTAGCGGCGACTCCACATTACAGTTCTGGCTCAATTTGTGAGGCATAACTGGCGAAATCCTCAGAAATCACCAGCTGACCCAGTGCTTGACCTTGAGAAGATTGTTAAGCAAAGGAAAACATCAGAGAAAGGAGCATCAGGATCAGGTAAGCCTAAGAAATCTTATGTATCTCTGCAAGAGAAGATTATAGCTGAGAATATACAGTTTGAAGATTTAGAGCCTAGCATTGTTAGTGAAGAAATACCTTCAGAGTCTTAAAGCTCCTTGTTCATCCAGTTCCCCTTTGGACCTTAGTCCAAAGAAATTCTCCCATACAGTCCATCACATTCCTTTGTCGCTGTCATCCATTTCACTGTTCCCTACCATTCAATCTCCCAGTGTCCTTCCACTTACCCCAGTCATGGCAGGCCAGCAGGCACCCACAAAGATGGAAAGAATCATAGCTGCTAGGTATGGACCCTTGGTCTTGCATATTCCTTCAAATGCTATGCCTGTAGGAGAGTATCAGAAATACATGCCTAAGTTCACTGGCACAGAGGGAGTAACAACTGAAGAACACCTTGAGTCTTTCTATAGTCATTCCGATAACCTAGACATCAGTGAGGATGATGTGTGGATGAGAGTGTTTGTCCAGAGCCTTGATGGAGAGGCCAGAAAGTGGTTCAGAGAGTTGACCCCTAGGTCCATAGCAGACATTGAAGCCTTAGACAATATATTCTTAAAGCATTGGGGAGATAAGAAAGACCTGCTCTATTACCATACAGAGTTTGGGAACCTCAAGAGGGAGAATAGGGAATCGTTGCCTGATTTTAATAAAAGATTTAGCTGTATCTATAGTAAGATACCAGCCGAAGTAAAGCCTACCCCCACCTCTGCCAAACTCACCTATGCCAATGCTTTTGACTCTGATTTCTGCCTACTTTTAAGAGAAAGAAGATGTGCCACTCTAGCTGAAATGCAAGACACAACTCTAGAGGTGGAATCGAATATCATGGCTACAGAAAAGCTCAAAAGTCATGCTGATAGAAGGAGGTAGAGAGGTGAGGCTTCTTCTTCCTCTGATTCACCTTCAGAGCCTAAATTAGACAAAATGACTAAAATGATAGAGTCATTGGCTGCTGAGATATCTAAGCTGAAAGTTGAGCAGAACTCTGGGAAGGCAAGGCTTCCAAACACATTTTCTCCAAGAAACCCAAATCCATTCAAAAGAGAAAATGAGCAACTACAAATCATTCAGAGGGGTAAAGAGGCCAATGAAGAACAAAGAGTGAAGGCTCCCTTCCAGAACGTAGTCATGGAAGAGGAACAGTTTGAAGAAGAGGATGAAATTCATTGCATGGAAGATAAGAGCAGTGCTGCTTTCTTGACATTGGCTGCCTATGAAGAATCATTACTCCAAGATCAAACCAGTCAATAGTGGGACAGAGAGGCTGTTTTGCAGACTGGTGAATAGGAAAGATATAATTTGAGGTCAAAAGCAAACAATGTCAAGGAGAACCCTACCCAAAGAGCTATTGTCCCAACAGAGCAATAGAATATCAGACAAAAGAAGCCAACAATTGATCTAGTAATCCTCAAAGCACTAGCTCAAGAGCTAAGAGGTCCTGATAAGTCTCCTTCCCCTTTCAGCTTTGAATCAGAAGTCCAGAAGTTAAAGATATATGTGCCTCTGATAGAACTTGTAAAGAGTGAAGTTTTTAGAAAACCTATCCTTGACGCCCTTGAGCTAAAAGCCTCACCAGCCTCCACTGACTACGTCAATTTGAAAGATGATAAGCCCGCAGTTGTGCTTAACCTAATGACTAAACCTGCTAATAATAGCTCCTCATCATTCTATGTCTCCTTGACCATTCATGACAAAACCCTCCACAACTGCCTGCTAGACACAGGGGCCAGTCACATTCTGACGCCTAAAGCTATCATGGAAGAGTTAGGCCTTGATATCACTAGACCATATCGTGATTTATTCTCATTTGATTCAAGAAAGGTAAAATGCCTAGGATTAATTAAATACCTAGTTGTTACCCTAAGTCAGTTGCCCATGAAGAACATGATGATGGATATTGTGGTAGCAGATATCCCTCCCAAGTTTGGCATACTGTTGTCCAGAGGGTGGATTAAGAGACTAGGTGGGACATTACAGAATGATTTATCTTATGCCACTATCCCGGTCTTTGGAGGAGAAAGCAGGAGATTGTACAGAGAAGCACAATTGGCCTACATCATTAGTGGTGAGAAGAATCCTTCTAATCATCCCATTTATGCTGTGGACACCGAATTTGGAGCATGTATTCTCCAAATTGAAGAATCCCAGAAGGCCTAAGTGCAGATCAAGAAACCAGTGAATTAGGCCAAGGGAGAGCAAGGAAGTTAGGTTTGGAAAATGTTCTTTGATGGAAAATGTTCCAGGGAAACTGCAGGAGCGAGGGTGGTGTTGATTTCTCCAAAACAAGAAAGCACACATCTGTCTTTTAAGTTGGCTTTCCAAGTCACCAACAATATATCAGAGTATGAGGCTTTGATATTAGGCCTTAACATAGTTAAAGATGGAGAAATCAGAAACATAAAGGTGTTTGGAGACGCTGATTTTATCATTCAGCGAGTGAATAAAACTTTTCAAGCAAAGCACCCAAGGCTGAAAGCATATAGAGATGAGGTACGGATACTCAAAGATTCTTTTGATAATTTTTTGTATCTCATATATCCCTAGAGTCAGAAATCATCTTGTTGATTCCCTTGCTATGTCTGCTAGCATGTTTATCCCTCCCATGCCTCCCAGACTAGTTTATGAAGTTCAAATGAAATATAGACCATCTTTGCTTGATAATGTCCAACATTGGAAAGTTTTCGAGGATGATGATGAGGTGAATAGGTTTCTTCAAGTCATTAACAAATTCTCCAAAATGCAAATTGACCAGGAAAATGAAGCCTTGGAAGAAAATCCCCGGTCCCAGCTTAGAAACAAAATTGGCAAAAACAACGTTGTCCAACTGCCCAGCAATCACATACCTAAAGGCCTAGTCCCTTTAGAAAAGTTGTTTGACCAGAATGACATGCCTTATAAGGCTGCCCAAAAAGAAGACCAATCTGCAGTCCATAGGCATAATATAGGAAGTCCAGATCATCCAAGATATATAAATTTGTCCACCCATCTATCTGTTGCTCAAGGTTCCGAGTACTGCAATTTAATGAAACAATTTGCTGATGTTTTTTCCTGGGAATATAGTGACCTAAAAACATATCACAATAAGATCATCCAGCATAAAATTCCTTTATAGAAAGACATTATACCTTTCAAATAGAAGTTGAGACCCATAAATCCTTTTCTCCTCCCGCTGATTGAAAAAGAAATCAAGAAATTACTGGGCGCTAAGATCATAGTCCCTCTCAGATATTCAAAGTGGGTAGCCAACTTGGTGGTGGTGAGGAAGAAGAGTGGAGAAATCAGGCTCTCCGTTGATTTCAGAAACTTAAACAAATGCCCTAAAAAAGACAATTATCCTCTGGCCAAGATGGATCATTTGTTGCAGAAGGTCTCAGGAGCCAAACTGATGTCTTTCTTAGATGGATTTTCAGGGTATAACCAAGTTGTTGTACATCCAGATGACCAAGAGAAGACTTCATTCACCACTCCTTGGGGCACTTTTATTTATTCCAAGATGCCTTTTGGGTTGATGAATGTTGGAGCCACCTTTCAGAGAGCTATGGATATAGCATTTGTGGGAGAGAAGGACAAATTTGTCCTTGTCTACCTTGATGATATAACAGTGTACTCCAACAGCCATCAAGACCATTTGCAGCATTTAAAGCAAGTGTTCCTGAAGTGCAGAAAGTTTGGGATTTCAGTCAATCCTAAAAAGTCACAGTTTGCTTTAGAAGAAGGCAAGTTGCTAGGACATGTTGTTTCTGCTGCAGGTGTTAGAATTGACCCAGAAAGAGCAAGGGCAATACATACCTTGTCTGTCCTGAGATCGAAGAAGGATATTTAGTCCTTTCTAGGCAAGATAAACTTTGTAAGGAGGTTTATCCCAAATTTTGCAGAACTTGTAAAACACATTACCTCCATGTTGAAAAAGGAGTCAGAAGTCAAATGGACTGATGCAGCAAGAAAATCTTTTGAATCCATCAAAAGGGATATTATGGAAGCTCCTACTTTAATCAACCCAGATTACAACAAGGAATTCCATATATTTTCATTTGCATCCAATGACACCCTTGCAGTAGTTTTGATGCAAGCAGATGAAGAAGGCTCAGAGCATCCAGTGGCATATTTCAGCAAAACCTTAAGAGTTGTTGAGCTGAGGTATGATATCATTGAGAAACAAGCATAGGCTCTTATAAAGTCTTTGAAAGCCTTCAGAATTTACGTTCTTCATTCCAAGATAATTGCATATGTACCCTCTGCTTCAATAAAGGATGTTCTAACGCAACCTGATGTTGATGGAAGAAGGGCTAAATGGATTGCAAGGCTTATTGAATTCAATATAGAATTGAAGCCCACCAAATTGGTCAGAGGTCAAGGTCTTGCCAGATTAATGGCTGAAGAAAATTGCAGAACGCTAGATATGAATTTGATAAGAATAAATTCAAGAGATAGTCAAGCAGCAGAAGATATGGTTGAACTAAGGAAAAACCAGTCATTGATAGAAAAACTAGCTTCTTGCGATTGGTACTCTGTAATAGCTCAATTCTTGTTGAAGCTAGAAGTTTCCCCAGGCCTTAGTTCAAGCCAAGCCAGAACTATTAAGCTCAGGGCAGCTAAATATTGCATTCATGAAAATTTGCTCTATAGGAGGGACCCCTCTAGAGTTCTCTTGAGATGTCTGGACAAAGAAAAATCCATGGAAGTGACGCAGCAGTTTCATTCCAACATATGTGGGGGACATCATTATTGGAAAACTACAACCCATAAGATCCTCAGAGCTAGGTACTATTGGCCCACCTTATTTTATGATGTCTTTTCATTTGTTAAATCTTGTGACAGGTGCCAAAGATTTGAAGGGAAGCAACACTTGAAGTCCCTGCCCCTAAAACCCATACATGCTAATGGCCCTTTTCAGTAGTGGGGCTTGGATTTCATTGGAGAAATTAATCCACATTCCAGTGGGAAGTACAGATGGATACTAGTAGCCACAAATTACTTCACTAAATGGATTGAGGCCATCCCTACTGGAAAGGTTGATCATCAAGTGGTGATGAAGTTCTTAACAGAGAACATCTTCACTAGGTTCGGCTGTCCACACAAATTAGTCACAGACAATGCAGCAACCTTCAGGGCAAAAGAATTGGTGGACATGTGTGACTCAATGGTCATTAAGCTAGTTCATTTCACCTCATACTACCATCAAGGCAATGGTCTAGCAGAATCTTCCAACAAGAGCTTGATAAGGATAGTTAAAAATTTGTTAGGAGACAACAAAAAGAATTGGGATTCTAAGCTCAAGTATGCACTGTGGGCTAACAAAGTGATCACCAAGAAATCCACCGGGAATTCTCCATTCAAGTTGGTATATGGCACTGAGGCTGTATTCCCAATTCAGTTAACCCTCCCTGTGGCAAAGTTCTTGCAATAAGAGCAGAGTGAGCAAGAGGACATGGCAAAAAGGATCGCTAATTTAGCAGAGGTACATCAAATCAGAGAACAACTGGTGGAGAAGTCTGTAGCACATCAAAAGAAGATCAAGGAAGCTTTTGATAGAAGGACAAAAATAGATAATTTTCAGGTTGGAGACTTGGCTCTTAAGTGGGGTGTGCTGAAAGAGAAGAAATGAAACCATGGGAAGTTTAATGCTTTATGGACAAGGCCTTTTATCATTTCTCAGATCCAAGGGAACAATACTTTCATACTGCAAAGTATGGAAGGGGAGACAATTTTTGATGGCCCAGTTAATGGCCGATTTTTGAAAATTTATGTTAGTTAAGGCATTTAGCCTTAAATTTGTAAATATGTCATTTTATCAGTTTTAGTATAGACTTAATTAGACTCCATGCCCAATGGAACACTAGGAAATTTTTGTTGATCTGGTTGTTGAAGGAAAGGCAATGGTCTGCAGTTCTTGAGACCTCACAAGGAGGATCTCATCCCCAGAAGGAGCTAGTGTTAGCTCTGCTATATAACGATGATTTTCTAAAGTCAGAGATGATCTTGGTCTGCTTAGTTCCACTAAAAAGAAGCTCACAATGGTCATTTTCTCCTTCCCTTGCACCGCTCATTCTCCCTTCATCAGTCCTAAAAATGATTATTTCCTTTATCGGGTTCGAGTTTAATCACTATCACAAATCGCATCCGTGTGTGTATAAAAGCCGCGTCCCTCGGCTTCCACCAATGCGATATTGTGATGCGATCTAATCACAATCGCATCCATGTGTGTATCAAGGCTGCGCCCCTCAGCTTCCACCGATGCGATATTGCAATGTGATCTTATCGCAATTGCACGTCGCCATACGTAAAGGCCCAAAATTACCAAAAACCCGATCCGACGACTCCCGTCGCGCCCAACAAAGCGACTCGCCTGATCACTCCTCCAGCTTCTGATCAGCTCCACCAAGATCCAACGGCCCACGCTCATTCCGCTCCCGCTTCTTCCAATATCCCTCGCCAAGCCATCTCCACCGTTTATCATCCCGATCCGATGGCCGACCTTTCTCCCTCATCCAACTCGTCCATTCGCCATGCAGTCCACGTCCTTTGACTGTTTCGTGCACCCGAAAGATAAAAGTGATCGGCTCACCAGTACCAGTTGCAGTGGCTCCTCAACAACCACATTTAACAAACAACATGGCTGAGGAGGAAAATGACAAAGCTTGAGCATGTAACTGCATTTAACAGTTATGGAGCTTCATCCTATACAGCACTCGAAATGCCCAAGAGGATAGTAGAGCGCAGGGAAAAGATCAGATTCATCCACTACAGCAAGCAAATGCACTCAGAAGCTCCATCAGGCAACTAAATGCGATTGGTGGTCAATTATGACCCCTCCATACTTAGAATGGCCAAGTGCCTTTGTTTGGAAACTCTATAAATACCCAAAAAAAAGATGTAATCTGGGTTGATGGTTGATGTTTTGATGTAAGGTTCAACTTCTGGAGACTGTAACTATTTTGATACTTGCAGCGTCTCATCTTCATTTTCAGCTAATACAAGCTTCTTTTGTTGTTAATTTCTCACTTTTCATTCTTCTTTTGTTCCAAGTTGTGCCCGATGTGTTGTATTTCTGAGCTCTTGATGTTTAGCATTAGAGAAGATGTCATCCTATCTCTGTGTTAAAGTCTTGTATGTATCAGTGAATGAACTATTCAAGTTTCTTTTCACCTAGTGCCAAAGAGTTGTCATCCTATTTGTGCATTAGGGAATTAGATTTGCAGACTTCTTTACTGGTTGCAGTCGACCATCACATGGTCTTGTGCATCTGCTGGTGTGGTCAGTATTCTCCATATTCACCCAATCCTTAAATTGTGAGTAATTGGTGGTCTAAAGCCTTGTAGTCTGGGGGTGTTCACACATGTCAGGAATTAAACAAATTAGAAGTGGTTATCTAGCTTGAACAAGCATCATTCCTTCCATTCATCCATTTGCAGCATTAAGTTGAATTTGTATGTTCCCGAGCATCTCCGAGCTACAACCTAGGAGAGTTTCTTGGGGTGATAACAAGGACCATATGTTGATTTACTTTATGCATTGTATCTTTTATAGGAGATTATTTGGTTCTCCCACTTTCTATGGACATCATTGTACTCAACCATCCCTTTGACCTACTTTGTGATCATTAGTTGGACATAAATATAATTATCTTATCTTATCACCCAATTAAAATCGCAAAAGAAAGGGGAAATTGCTATATACTTTAAAATTCACTCCAATCTAAGGTGGAATTCCATTAGATCCTAGCAAGGTTGGAATTTGGATTTCTTTTTCCCTGTCATACAATTTTTTTTTGATGTTTTGGGTTCTTATGCTCCTCGTCAAGAAACGTTATGTTTAAAATTTTGCCCTTCAAGAGTGATGTTCTTACAAAAAAATAACCCTTCAACAATAAAAGCTTGATTAAAAAATTACCCTTAAATAACATAATTATGTTAAAGTTTTCACATATTTACCATAAGGAATAAAACAAAGTGACCATAACCAACAAATGACTTACTAAATCTTGAATCTTGGTTTGAAATTGCATGGAACACTCAATAATGTTTTTGGAACTTGAAATCAAATGTCCTTGCCCTGAAGATGCCGTAGCATTTGTAGATATGAGATATAACTAAGGATATCTTATGGGACATATAAGATGACAAAAAGTAGATTAATTAATATGATTTATGTTATGATTTTCTTAATCTAATATGTACTAGTGGATCTAAAGATAAAGAACATTTTACCTTATATATTTTAGCATTGCTTTAGATCATGGGATATACACTAATGTTAATAAGATTGAATGCATAGTATTTGAACCTTTTAAAAATTAAAAGACTAAAATTATAATAAATGGACATTGTAGATCTCTTAACATCATGTTATAGGATTTCCTATATTATTACATTCTTATATAGAAAACACTTATAAGTATTAAATGTGGAAAAAGCATGCTCTGATCAAATCATTCCTTCTATTTATCACTAAAATGTAGTGAAATCAATATATAAAAATAAAAAAGCCAACTTATATTAAAGTGACATTGAATACAATAGTGTATCTAACTAGTTTATGCTTTTAGGCAAAAGAGTTTTATTGAAAATTAAGAATAATTTTCACCTCAGTGTATTATTTAGAGATTATACACTTTAATCTAACTTGTAGGCATATCAACTAAAAATTAAATATTTTTAAAATATAGTACTTTGACAGCGACAATTGTGGAGGTTTCAACAAAAATTGTTGAACATTTGAAACATGTTTATTTTTTTAATTGAAACTATATAATCAGTCTTGGGTAGAGTACTTACCATAACATACCACCAACGTCCAGTTTTTAGATCCATCTAATAAGTGAAATTTATTTGACAACAAATTATTAGTTGATACATATACATACTATTCCAAATAATGGTTTACTCCAAAATCCAATTACACCAAACTGATGTCACAACATACAAGTTTCTAAATTCCATTGGTCTTAAGTTGTCCATAAGCTACGCATTACATCCAAAGAAAAAGGGGGATTGGATATATGTGCAAAAGAATATGCTCATATTTAAATGCATCTTGAGAAGCATAAAGAGAGATGCTATGTCATAGTAGCAAAATTCTCCAATATAAATGTGTCATATATTTTATTGCATTGCTAAAAAGGTTGGTAAGATGTGGGACACCTACCTATATGAGATGAAAATGGATAAAAAAAAAATCAACATCTCAGTCTCCAATATGTAGTGTAGTGGCCTTCACTATCATAGAACTTTATTCTTTTAAGATTAATTTTACATAAAAATGTAATACTTTGAGCTTAATTATACTGGATTTATTGTATTGGACTTCAAATTTATTTTGTCATACAAATGTTTATTTTTTCCCATAAGGAAAAATTCGTAATTTCTATTAATATGGAAAAATTACATTTTGTAGATGTTGTTGCATTCATATTGTGGTTCAGAGGCCTTCCTTAAGAAGCCCCATTTGTCATGACTCCACACAGGGAGTCCTAGTATCTGAGGCTTTATATGCCCAAACTTAGAAGAAACAAGATGTATAAAACATTACATTCCGGCTCTTCGCAGAGAGCACTACTGAAACTGGTTCAACTACATAGATGATTATACATAAAATAACGTAAAATCAAAAACTACATAAAATGGAAACTGATTATATGTGGTTCGGAGACCCATTCCTAAAGAAAATCATGAAAAGGTCTGTGATGGTGCTGATGGGATGTTCCATCAATCACCTCCTGGATCAGCCAGTCATCTCGTTGATTTTGCGTTGCTTCTTTAGATAGCTAGTCCGCCTCAGTGTTCTATTCCTTGTATATGTGGCTACAATTAAAGGATTCAAACGATGTGATCAGTCTTTTGTCTCTTCGAGAATATGTCTCAGAGAGAAAGCATAGCAATGTGTTGAATCGTTCAGCCAGTTGCAAACAATTTGTGAATCCCCAAATAATTGAAGGTGGCTGCACTGTTTCTGTATCACAAAGTGGATGATATGTTTTGTTGTGCTTAATTCAGCAAAATTATTGGTGCCTCTGCCAAGCTTAATCTGAATTTTATAATAATGATCATCGTTGAGATATAGCAACGCTCCTCCACCGCATCCTATTTCTTGGGCAGAGCCGTCGAAAAAAGCCCATGGCTTCGATTTGTCCAGATTTATATGCCTGTTAGTGCGGATGGGATTTTTAGGAATTGCCTCAGGGAGTAAATCGAAGTCTGCGATAGTGTGGCTCAGAATTACAGGCCAATGAGGCACCTTATTTTGAAATATGACCTGGTTCCGAGCAATCCATATTGCCCAGCAAACAAGCAAAGGCATGTTGATGGATTTTCCTGGATGCTCACGGCACCAATCGCTCCACGCCTCCATAATATTCGGACCCTGCTAGACTTTGAGGGATGGATAGTGAGAAGAAATGTTTTGCTAAAAATCTTTAGTAACATGACAATTTAAGAACAAGTGTTCAGTGCTTTTCTCTTCTAAACAACAGAGATGGCATCTGAATGGACCATGAAATGATCGCTTCATGAGATTGGTTCTGGTAGGGATTTTGTCGAAGAGTATATTCCACATTAAGAGCCGAGTGCGAGGGGCTGCGCCAAGCTTCCAGAGATCTTTCCAGATGGGGAGGATAGTCCGGGGCTTGAATGATTCCATGAGCTTTAAATATCCCAATCTGGGGGAGTAAATGCCGTGATTTGCGATAGCCCAGATAATGTCATCGGGGCCTTCAGTGAGTCTAATGTGTGCCTGCGTGAGAGCATTAGTAAAGGCCCTCCATTCTTGATGCCACTGTTCGGGAATCTCTAAAGTGCGGGGGGTTGCCAGAGCCTGTTGCAGAAAGGTGGAATTCGCGCTATCTCCAATGTGCTTCATATGCGTAATGCCTCTATTATGAAGGTGCATTAATAGTCCATCAGATAATCTGTGTAAGTTACCGCACCCCACCCACGGATCCACCCCAATCCTTACACTGTTTCCTTCTTTGATGCGCCAGGTAACGCCTTCCCGTAATAGAGGTAGTGATTGGAGGACAACTTTCCAAATGTTTGATATGTTGCGTCCAGGGTCATGTTGTTGACGGAACCAGTCCATGAGATGCGATGGCTTGATGTATTTAACTTGGGCGACACGAGACCATAGGCTGTCTGTGGTCAAGAGATTCCAACCGAGTTTGGCTGCCAGAGCCTTAGCAAAGAGATTGAGATTCTTAATGCCCCAACCGCCCCAGCGTTTGGGTCTAGCAATGGTGACCCATTTCACCCAGGCAAATTGCTTCCCTGTGTGATGACCTTTCCATAAAAATCTAGCACAAATGTTTTGTAATCTGTTCAGGATGCCACGAGGTATCCAAGCCAAGGTCATCCAGTATACTGGAGTGGCTTCAATAACAGCTTTTATGAGAATCAATCTACCAGCTCTTGAGAGATATCTATGATACCAAACCTGCAATCTTTTCTCCACCTTTGCTATTAACCAAGTCCAATCTGCAATCCGGTAACCAAGGGGTTTTAGTCTGTACCCCAGATATTTGATGCCGTCAGCTAGAGTTAATGAGATGAAGGGGAATCAATGGGATGCATATGTAGATTCATGTTGAGAGCAGCCAATAGCCGTGATTGTAGATTTTCTTTCGTTTATCAGCATGCCTGTGGCCTGTTGGAAGAGTGCAAATATATTCTGGAGAGAAGTAGTGTCACCTATGCATCCATTAAGAAAAATGAGAATATCATCAACAAATAAAAGGTGAGTTAGATAAAGATTATCAGAGATATTGATGCCATTGATCAGGTTTCTATCCCGGGAAAATGTGATGAGCCTACTCAAGCCTTCCATAATGAGAAGGAATAGAAGTGGAGATAAGGGGCATCCTTGCCTGAGCCCTCTTTCTGAGGTAAAGAAAGATGTGGCTTCACCATTGAGAAGAACGTTGTAGGATACGTCGGTAATGCAGCTCATTATCCATTTAATGTAGCTATATGGAAAGCCAAGGTGTGTCAGAAGCAGCCTGATGTAGAGCCAGTTGGCTCTATCGAAAGCTTTGGAAAGGTCTACCTTTAATATCAGGCCCTTTTGTTTTTTGATATGAAGAGTATGTAGGAGCTCTTGAGCGGTGGCAATGGCCTCATGTATCTGCCTGTGATTAAGCAAAGCGAATTGTTCAGGGGATATGTGGCGAGAAAATATAGGCTTCAGACGATTGGCGATTATCTTGGCAATAATTTTATATAGGCAAATGCAGAGGGAAATGGGGCGGAAGTCATTGAATGAGATCAGATGATTGGCTTTTGGGATAAGGGCAATGAAAGTGGATTTAATAGTGGATGATATTGTGCCATTTCTTCTGCAATGCTCAATAATATTGAGAAGATCATTGCCCAGTAAATCAAGGAAAGCATTGTAAAATTCGATGGTCCAACCATCAGGGCCAGGGCTTCTATCTTTCTTGAACCATTTAATGGTGGCTTCGAGTTCTTCCATGGTCACTTCCTTTGTGAGATCCTCTGATTCTTCTTGTAGAACAAATCTGGGAAATTTTTCAGCCACTCTCATAATCTCCAGGATATTGGCCTCTCTGGGAGCTCTATAGATGCCTTTGAAATGATCAATAGCTAATCTGGCTAGATTCCTTTGAGATGAAATTATCTTATTCTGTTCATCCCTTAATTCCCATATAGTGTTGATAGCTTTGTGACCGTTGGCAAATTTATGGTAGAAATTTGTGTTGTCATCCCCCTGGGTGAGACATATAGCCCTGCTTCGAAGCCTCCACCTTTCTTCTCTATCCTTCAGAATTTGTGATCGTTTGGCTACGAGGGAGTTGTACTGTTCTTTGCTTTCCGAGTTAGGGAAGATACCATCAGTAGAGTCCTCATATGATGCTATGATCCTCTCAGCCTCCTTCAGATTATGGTCATCGTGGATGCGCTTCTGGTGAGCCTAATGCTTGGAGATTCGCTTGAGTTCGGATAGTTTCCTAACAAAACCTGCAGTATGGTCTTCATGTTCCCTAATGGGATTGTTCTACCAATAATCGGTAACCAGCTGAATGTAGGAGGGGTCCTTTAACCATGAGGAATTAAATTTGAAGGGGCTCTTGATCTTGTTATAGATGTCGACCGTCTCCAAGAAAATAGGGTGGTGGTCCGAGATGCCCCCAGAACCGACCCATTGCCTTATGCGTAGAAGTCTATTATATAGAGATTCCTTAATAAAAAATCTATCTAATATTCTGGCCAAGCTCTGTATTCTGCTTCGATTGTTAGTCCAAGTGTGCTATAACCTGGCAGTGGGTATGTCTACCCAATGATGCTCCTCCAACAGATTGGATATAGTATCCGAGAAAATGTCAACCAGGGCAGAGTGCCCCCACGATTCGCAAAAGCCCAAGGTGAAATTTAAGTCACCACCGAGTATTATGTTGTCCTCCTTTAATAAGTCAGATTCTAGTAGAGCACTCCAAAAAGTAGCCCTGTTAGAACATGGGCCATAAACGTTGATGACTCGCAAGTCCATTTCCATGGAGAGAACATAAACGTCCAGGCCGATGAAACCTCTGCCGCCCCAAATGTTTCGGATCTTGATTTCTCTGTTGTGGATCCCAATAGCTAATCCACCCGATCTCCCTGATGCATCTATTGCATGAAAAGTCCAGTTAGGCATCCAGGAGTTGAGAGACTGGACTAGGGTGTCAGCAGGACAGAGGGTCTCTTATAGAAAAATGATGTCAGGTTGAGATAAGGTAAGCAATCTCCTGAGAGCTAGTTTTTTGGGGGAACTAGCAAAACCCCTGCAATTGTATGAGAGAACTTTCATGTAGGATGGGGGGCTGGGCCATTCTTCGCTCTAAGGGCCCTGAGGATGGTTTGCTGTCGCCCAATGGCTACTTCAGCATCAGCAGTGTGTCTGGCTTTTGTAATGCGAGATGGACGACCCCGAGAATGCTTATGAGGGACAGGAGCAGATTCGGTATCAAGACCAATAGCATCGAATCCTCTATCTTTAGATCTGGATCTGAGGGAATATCGAGGGGATGCAGGGGGGATGGGGCAGGGAAGGCGGAGATGGAGGAGGTGATCAGGGAGGGTAAACTCGGGGATATGGTGAGAGATGGGGTCAGAATGGAACAAATAAGAGAGGGAGAGGGAAGGGGGACAGAGAAGCCGAGGGGAGCCCCCGAGAGATTATCAAGTGAGCAACATGGCGGGCATGTGCTTTGATGAGAGGTAGAGCCAAAAACAGAAAATGATTCCGGATGTATATAAGGGGAAGAGATATTCGAGACTGAAGATACCTCGCCCTGCAAAACAGAGTCTTCGTGCACGAGGTCTGGCGCTGTGCGGATAGAGTGTTCGACTAAGATGCCCGGAGGATCGTGTGAAGCATTTGCGCCCATATTATGCTTTATCTGAGGCTTCTCCGATAGTGGCCGAGTAGGAAGGTGCGGGGGGTGTTCGGGAGCCTCATCCTGATCAGTCTTCTTACCCTTGTGAAGAAGTGGACAATCCCAGTATAGATGTCCAGCTTGGTGACATCTTCGGCATCTATACGGGATCCCTTCATAATCAATAATCTGCTTGCGTGCCGAGTCCCGCCAATGAATAGTAATATATTCTTGTAGACCACCCCTGGTGTCCAGGTTGATGAGAAGGTGAGCATACGTCATCACACCAGATTGAAGAAAGGATCTATCATAATCCAAGAAAGTACCCATTGCATTCCCAATTCTTCTGAAGATGTCTTCAGACCAATACTGTAATGGGAGGCCTAGAAGCCGAACCCATATAGGCCCGATGCCAATCTGCTCAGTTTCGGGGTCAAACATGGGAGTCTAGTGCTTAAGAAGAACTGGAGCATGTTCAAAATGCCAATGAGAGTACAAGACCCAATTTGTATGGTCGGCATGAGCGAACCTTAAAGCAAACCATCCTCTTACTAAAGTTTGTACAAAGGGGGCGTCCATCAGATGATGTCCCAAAAATTCAGAAGCCCAGGCCTTCAAACGAGTAGCCGAGTATTTCCGTCCCCTGATGTGGCCCACCAGGACTCTATCTGCATGATCCATGATTTCGCCCCACTGGATGTCCTCCTCAAGTCTGAGGAAGATATCTTCAGCTTTGGTCTTGAAACATGTGTATTTCTTCTTAGGGCCAAGAGCCGGAGATGGGATCCGAGCTCGATTCGATATCGGGGAGGAACCAAAAACGGGAGGAGGGATAGGGTTACGTGATGAGGGAACATCGCAGCCACCGGGGAAGATCAACGGATCAGAGAGTGGAGGATTATGCGCGAATCTGCCCAGGGGAGGATCGGGAAACAGAGAGTCGGCGACAGGGTTAATGGAGGGCGGAGCAGAAGTAGATATCCACGAATCAGAAGCAGAAAGCGGGGCGGAATGGGGGATAGGGTGAGTATAGTCCACCGCAGATCCGAGGGTCACCGAAGAGAGAGGCAGTGTGGAAAGAGCTGGCCAAGAGGAGGGGATATCCAGAAGAGTCGCAGGACATAGTCGTGATAGTTCCCCGATGGAAAAAGAAGCCAGATTATAGGAAAGACCAGTGTTATACTTACCATGAGATGCAGAAATGGGGGTGCGCCAGATAGAGACCCCTTCCAATGGGTCTTCAGAGTAGTCGACGGCGTCATGGTCCTCCATATTGTCAGCAGATTCCCCGGAACAATAGTAACTTCAGAAAGCAGTGACCTAATAACCAGGCTGCAAAGTAACAACCGAGACAGCTAGTACCGGTAGGTGACTGCATAAAAAACCCTAGACTAGACACCAGGATCCTATCGCAAAAAAATCGAAGACGACCAACTAAAACGAGAGGAGGTAGGGACGCCCGGTGGATGCAGATGTCGAAGGAGTCTCGCAGACTCAGAATACTCTACAAATGTTTATGCTTTGGATTCTTTATATTTTTAATCATTATCTATGTTTAATAGGTTTGAGATCAAAATAAATATATACCTTTTAAAATGTTGGGGAAATAAGATTTGAAAGGATTTGTATACTCTTGTTTGCACCTAAACAAAGCAAGGGGCACTCTATAATATACTCAAATATGGATTAAGCATAATGTGACTAGTTTATATTATGTAACATTAATAAACTTAAAAAAAATATAAATTTAGTTTAGATTAAAACAAATATATCAAAATAATAAATAATTATTGTTTTTATAATTGAATTAATCTTCCTATCAAATATATAATAAGAGAAATTTTGGATTTGATTCTTTGGCCACTAGGTAGATCCCCCATTTAAGATGGATCTAAATTATTTAATTATTAATTGATAATTTGCTGGTAACTGTTATTTTTTATTTTTTATTTAATTATTTATTTAATTTATTTTGACTAAATTAAATGTTATAAAAGGAAATATATTAGAAAGTGCTTTGCTCACAAATATTTTAGAAAAAAAGGAAATCTTCAATTTCTCAAAAGATATATATGGTAACAAACAAAATAGTATTTACATCCAAACCAATTTATTAAATGAAAATTTCATTATTCAAATACAATATTAAAAAAATATCTCCATTTAATTGAAATATGTTGTTTTATTAATTATTTAATTTAAGAAAGTCCATCTAATCGATGTAAACTTATCCGCACATACAGGACCATTATAAACACAGATACCAAATGGAAATCGTTGAAAGGTGGGAGACAAACGTTACCGGAGGCCGGACAAGAGGCCATATCAAGGGGAACAAGCGTCCCACAACTCAGGCTACTACCTTTGCTTCCGCTTTCTTTGGGTATTAATGACGCTTTCAACAAAAAATTAACCATCAAAAATACGTCGTGAACCATTCCATTCCAAACACGTCTAGGGAAACGGGTTTTAAATATTTCTGACCATCAAATACAGTTAAAATGCCTTATGACGGGCAAAATGCCCGTCAAAATCCATCCCTGGATCCTATTAGGGTCAAATAAAGGCAGTTTTCTGGTGGACGTATCTAACTTCCTAATTTCTAGAGACGGTTGCTCGTTTTCAATCTCGCTGGTTTATTTCATGAAGTTTGAAAAACACTACACAATAGAGAAGTAGCTACCGTGCAAGCGATACAAACTTTAGACAATCCACAGAAGAAAACGCAATTCTTGTTATTACGTTTGGATTACTGTTTTTCAGCACAGAATCACTACCCACAGCCAATGCAACTCCACCAACGGGGTGCAAGTATTCGATGGAAACCGGGGTTTCACATCCAACAGATCAATAATAAGCACAACCCTATAGACATTTCTACATATGTTTATCTCTTA
Organism: Pinus taeda; assembly: GCA_000404065.3. Taxonomy (NCBI): domain Eukaryota; kingdom Viridiplantae; phylum Streptophyta; class Pinopsida; order Pinales; family Pinaceae; genus Pinus; species Pinus taeda. The sequence goes on along the minus strand of APFE031416336.1, from coordinate 27,834 downwards.
CAGGCATGCATGCAGAACAAAGCATTAAAAGAGGGAAATTCAATCCATGCTCATATTAACAAGACGGGATTTACTCGAGATATAATCTTATCGAATACGCTTGTCAATATGTATGTCAAGTGCGGGAGCCTGGTTGACGCTTGCAGAGTTTTCGACCAATTAACCCAACGGAATGTCTACTCGTGGACGATTATGATCTCAGCTTATGCAAGGCATGGGTTTCCTGAGGAGGCATTAACCCTCTTTCACCAAATGCAAAAAACAGGCCTCCAACCCAATCACTTCACCTTTGCTAGTGCTCTTCCGGCATGTGCCAGCTTGGCATCTCTAGAACAGGGTATGGAGCTCCATGAACAAATAAATCAAAGCGGGTTTCAGTCCAATGTCTTTGTGATAAGTGCCCTTGTAGATATGTATGCAAAGTGTAGGAGTATAGATAAGGCACGCGAATTGTTTGATAAAATGCATCAACGAGATTCGGTCTTGTGGAATGCAATGATTGCTGGGTATGTGCGCAATGGCCGTGTTTATGAAGCATACAGACTCTTTATGCAAATGCCTGAACGAAACACGGCTTCATGGAACGCAATAGTTTCAGGATTTGCACAAAACGGACTTGTTGAAGAAGCCTACAAGCTCTTTCAAAAAATACCTCAAAGAGATGTATTCTCTTGGACAGCGATGATCTCGGGATTTGCTCAGAATGGACTTGTTGATAAGAGCTTGGAACTCTTTAATCAGATGCCTCAACGAACTTTGGTTTCGTGGAATGCAATGATTGCAGGGTATGCACAAAATGGACTCGTAGATGAGGCACTTGAGCTCTTTCAAAAAATGCCTCAAAAAGATGTATTCTCTTGGACAGCCATGATTTCAGGATTTGCACAGAATGGGCTTGTTGACAAAGCCTTGAATCTCTTTAATGAAATGCCTCAACGAACAGTGGTTTCATGGAATGCGATGATTGCAGGTTTTATGCAGAATGGTCATAGTCAAGAGGCTCTGATGCTCTTTCGTGAAATGCAATTGGCAGGTGAGAGACCAGACTGTAAGACATTCGCCAGCATTCTCCCAGCATGTGCCAACTTGACGGCTCTGGAACAAGGAATGGATATTCATGAAAAAATAGTTAAAAGTGGATATAAGTCTGATGTCATTGTAGTGAATGCTTTGATAGACATGTATGGAAAATGTGGGAGCATACAGAAGGCACGTGATTTGTTTGACAGCATGCATCAACGAGATATTGTCTCATGGACAGCAATGATTGGAGGATATGCTTTGCATGGCTTTGGCAAGGAAGCCCTCAAACTCTTCAAGCAAATGGAACAGTCTGGCATGCACCCAAACTCCATCACCTTAGTCTGTGTTTTGTTTGCTTGCAGCCATGCAGGCTTAGTGGACGAGGGTTTTTATTATTTCAATTGCATGAGAGAAAATTATCACATAACACCTTCAGTTGAGCACTATAGCTGTATGGTTGACCTTCTTGGCCGCATAGGGCATTTGGATGAAGCACATGACTTTATCAAAAAAATGCCAATAAAACCAGATGTTGCTGTCTGGAGTTGCTTGCTGAGTGCCTGTAGGATGCATAACAATATAGAGCTGGGAGAACATGTGGCAGAATGCATTTTAGAGTTGGACTCTAAAAATTCTACACCTTATATCCTTTTGTCAAGCATCTATGGTGCCGCTGAAAGGTGGGATGACATTGAAAAGATACGGAAATTGATGAAAGAGAAAGAAGTTACCAGGACTCCTGGATGCAGTTGGATTGAGATCAATAAAAAGGTCCATTCTTTCTGTATAGGAGACAAGTCACACCCAGAAATACTGCCGATCAATGTAAACTTCAATAGTCTATCTTGGGAGATAAATGTAGCAGGGCATGTTACTGAGATTTTCGCTGAATAATCAGTGGAAATTCTTTGGCACCATAGTAACGAGCTAGCAATGTTAAACAAATTCTCTAGAAGAGATTTATAAGTTATCAAGAACATTAGTGTGCCTAGTGACTGCAGCTCTGGAACCAGCTTCATCTTCCAGACAGTTATATGAGAAATTCTTTTCAGAAATGCCGATCATTACCATTATTTAAAGGATGGAGAACTTTCTGGTGGGGATTACTTGATATGCTAGTTGAAGCACCCTATGAATAAACATGGCCTTGGATTGGTGATGCTAACTGAAGCAAGCTAAAAGCATAGGCTACTTCTACAATAACAATTCCAATGACTTTTTCCTGACCTTGCACTAGTAGCAAGGATTAGGTTTATTTTCCACTTTATGATAAATTCACTTTAGGGAAACTTTGGCCGTGGACTAAATGTCTTTGGCCTTGATTGGGAGATCATACTGGTTGATGGAGTCCATCACTAAACATATTATGGCAGCCATGTTTGCTGAAAATGTCAAAAATTAATGGCATATGGAATACAATAATACACCATACACATAGAAAAAGTTGGAAGAAATGGTGAGAAGATAATATAATTTTTCAAAAGAAATACAATGTCTACGTCATATCCAAATTTGTCTGTATCTTTTCATCTTAATTACTCATTCTTCCTCCTTCCTATTGATTTGATATGCTATTTATTTTTACTTGCGTCAATGTGCCGAAGTTGAAAGCCTTGGATTTTTAACTGCCAATCAAACCACCTAAATCTCGTTTTTTTTAAACGGATGTTAATGCCATAAACTATTTCAATAGACTGTGCTTGGTGTTGCTTCTCTGGTTTGCATCGCAAAGGGTTGTTTTATCACAAACTCTTTGCTGCAGAAGTTCTAAACAAAGTTGGACATGTACATCATTTTGAATGAGTCTTAGAGTTTTTTGGTTCAGAAATTCAAATATGAAATGCAACCATTGCTGAATGTCAGCTGCGGACAACAACTTTTGAATGGGAACTGGTAGGTGACAAATATTGAATAGAAATCATTTATTTTTCTAGCACCATCAACATTAACCATGACCATAGCCCAAGGGCGAGACAAGAAAAGTTTTTGGGGGTTCAACTATGGCTAAGCTAAAGCCCATCAGGCATTCCCACACGCAGTATTGGGCATTCCCTACCAACCTTGATTTGATGAAAGTTATTGATCCTCCATGTTCTCTCCAACTACAACATCCTCGAGATAGTGCCTGCTGCCGTAGTGAATTTTGATGCTTCTATTATTTGCCATTCATCAACCATAAGTATGGTGAAACCAGTAGCCTATAATTCCAATGCTGAAATATGCAAATCTCTCTCCCCAAGAACAATAACAGCAATGTGAAAACTTACAAAACTCAAATGAAAACAATCAATTCCAATGCTGAAATATGCAAAGCTTTCTCCCCAAGAACAATAATAGCAGTGAGAAAACTTACAAAACTCAAATGAAAACAATCAATGTGAAATCCAGCCACTCCTTCATGAGGTACTCCTTGCCACTTGTTACACACCCCACTCTCTCCAACTCCAATTAAGCACGCAATAATAAAATTTTGAAACCCAAATAGCAGATCGGGATTTTGGTGGATGGTTGTTTGATCATTCTTTGCAATTCATTGGAAAAAAAATATCAATGACCATGTAAATGCACGTGATGTCATGTTTTATGCATTTTTTTTTTAATTGAGTATAATGCGATTTATTTGAACGTAGTATTTCAAAGTATCTTTAGCAAGATTTTCATGCTGGCGCTGTTGTGTAAGATTCAGATTATAATTTTAATTTCAATTTTGAATATATTTAAATTAAAATATTTATATGAATATATTTAAACTAAAAATGTTTATATAAATAATTATAAGAATTAATGTTTTTATAAATATAATTGAGGTTATTAGCTTTTATTTAAAATCATACACTAAAAATTTAATATTAATATTAAAAATAGTTATGATTTTAATTAAATTTATTATAAGAGAATTTAATTGCTTTTATTATAGATTAAAAGTGCACTTTAATTTATATATGAAAGGGTTTTTTTCACTATGTCATAAAATTTCAAGTAAGATTATGATTTTATTTTTTATTTTTTTATTTTTTGAATGTATAAATGGATTTAGTAGTCTAAAAAATAAAAATATTTGTCAAATTTCAATTAAAATTAACAAAAAAAACATGAAAAAGTCATTTCGTGGATAAGAAATAATTTAACTACTAATAATAATGATTCTAACATATTTAGATGGACTTTCCTAAATTAAATAATCAATAAAACAACATATTTCAATTAAATGGGGATATTTTTTTAATATTGTATTTGAGTAATGAAATTTTCATTTAATAAATTGGTTTGGATGTAAATACTATTTTGTTTGTTATCATATATATCTTTTGAGAAATTGAACATTTCCTTCTTTTCTAAAATATTTGTAAGCAAAGCACTCTCTAATATATTTCCTTGATAACATTTGATTTAGTCAAAATAAAATAAAATAAATAATTAAATAAAAATAAAAAATAAAAAAAAATAAAGTTAACAGCAAATTATAATTAATAATTAAAATAATTTAGATCCATCTTAAATGGGGATCTACCTAGTGGCCAAAAGATCAAATCCAAAAATTCTCTTATTATAATATTTGACAGGAAGATAATTCAATTATAAAAACAATAATTATTTATTCTTTTGATATATTTGTTTTAATCTAAACTATATTTATATTTTTTTAAGTTTATTAATGTTACATAATATAAACTAGTCACATTATGCTTAATCCATATTTGAGTATTGCCCCTTGCTTTGTTTAGGTGCAAACAAGAGTATACAAATCATTTCAAATTTTATTTCCCCAACATTTTAAAAAGTATATATTTATTTTAATCTCAAACCTATTAAACATAGATAATGATTAAAAATATAAAGAATCCAAAGCATAAACATTTGTAGAGTATTCTGAGTCTGCGAGACTCCTTTGGCATTTGCATCCATCGGGCGTCCCTACCTCCTCTCGTTTTAGTTGGTCATCTTCGATTTTTTTGCGATAGGCTCCTGGTGTCTAGTCTAGGGTTTTTTATGTAGTCACCTACCGGTACTAGCTGTCTCGATTGTTACTTCGCGGCCCGGTTACTAGGTAACTGCTTTCTGAAGTTACTGTTGTTCCGGGGAATCTGCTGACAATATGGAGGACATGAAGCTGTCGACTACTCTGAAGACCCATTGGAAGGGGTCTATATCTGGCGCACCCCCATTTCCGCATCTCATGGTAAGCATAACACTTGTCTTTCCTATAATCTGGCTTCTTTTTCCATCGGGGAACTGTCGCGACTATGTCCTGCGACTCTTCCGGACATCCCCTCCTCCTGGCCAGCTCTTTCCACGCTGCCTCTCTCTTCGGCGACCCTCGGATCTGCGGTGGACTATACTCACCCTATCCCCCATTCTGCCCCCCTTTTGGCTTCTGATTCGTGGATATCTACTTCTGCTCCGCCCTCCATTAACCCTGTCGCCGACTCTCTGTTTCCCGATCCTCCCCTGGGCAGATTCGCGCCTAATCCTCCACTCTCTGATCCGTTGATCTTCCCCAGTGGCTGCGATGTTCCCTCATCACCTAACCCTATCCTTCCTCCCATTTTTGGTTCCTCCCCGATATCGAATCGAGCTCGGATCCCATCTCCGGCTCCTGACCCTAAGAAGAAATACAGATGTTTCAAAACCAAAGCTGAAGATATCTTCCTCAGACTTGAGGAGGACATCCAATGGGGCGAAATCATGGATCATGCAGATAGAGTCCTGGTGGGCCGCATCAGGGGACGGAAATACTCGGCTACTCGTTTGAAGGCCTGGGCTTCTGAAGTTTGGGGACATCATCTGATGGACGCCCCCTTCGTACAAACTTTAGTAAGAGGATGGTTTGCTTTAGGGTTCGCTCATGCCGACCATACAAATTGGGTCTTGTCCTCTCATTGGCATTTTGAACATGCTCCAGTTCTTCTTAAGCGCTGGACTCCCATGTTTGACCCCGAAACTGAGCAGATTGGCATCAGACCTATATGGGTTCGGCTTCCAGGCCTCCCAATACAGTATTGGTCTGAAGACATTTTCAGAAGAATTGGGAATGCAATGGGTAATTTCTTGGATTATGATAGATCCTTTCTTCAATCTGGTGTGATGACTTATGCTCGCCTTCTCATCAACCTGGACACCAGGGGTGGTCTACAAGAATATATTACTATTCATTGGCGGGACTCGGCACGCAAGCAGATTATTGATTATGAAGGCATCGTGTATAGATGCCGAAGATGTCACCAAGCTGGACATCTATACTGGGATTGTCCACTTCTTCACAAGGGTAAGAAGACTGATCAGGATGAGGCTCCCGAACACCCCTCGCACCTTCCTACTCGGCCACTGTCGGAGAAGCCTCAGACAAAGCATAATATGGGCGCAGATGCTTCACACGATCCTCTGGGCATCTCAGTTGAACACTCTATCCGCACAGCGCCAAACCTCGCGCACGAAGACTCTGTTCTGCAGGGCGAGGTATCTTCGGTCTCGAATGTCTCTTCCCCTTATATACATCTGGAATCATTTTCTGTTGTTGGCTCTACGTCTCATCAGAGCACATGCTCGCCATGCTGCTCACTTGATAATCTCTCGGGGGCTCCCCTCGGCTTCTCTGTCCCCCTTCCCTCTCCCTCTCTTATTTGTTCCATTCCGACCCCATCTCCCACCATATCCCCGAGTTTACCCTCCCTGATCACCTCCTCCATCTTCGCCTTCCCTGCCCCATCCCCCCCTGCATCCCCTCGATATTCCCTCAGATCCAGATCTAAAGATAGAGGATTCGATGCTATTGGTCTTGATACCGAATCTGCTCATGTCCCCCATAAGCATTCTCAGGGTCCTCCATCTTGCATTACAAAAGCCAGACACACTGCTGATGCTGAAGTAGCCATTGGGTGACAACAAACCATCCTTAGGGCCCTTAGAGCGAAGAATGGCCCAACCCCCCATCCTACATGAAAGTTCTCTCATACAATTGCAGGGGTTTCGCTAGTTCCCCCAAAAAACTAGCTCTCAGGAGATTGCTTATCTTATCTCAACTTGACATCATTTTTCTACAAGAGACCCTCTGTCCTGCTGACACCCTAGTCCAGTCTCTCAACTCCTGGATGCCTAACTAGACTTTTCATGCAATAGATGCATCAGGGAGATCGGGTGGATTAGCTATTGGGATCCACAACAGAGCAGTCAAGATCTGAAACATTTGGGGCGGCAGAGGTTTCATCGGCTTGGACGTTTATGTTCTCTCCATGGAAATGGACTTGCGAGTCATCAACATTTATGGCCCATGTTCTAATAGGGATACTTTTTGGAGTGCTCTACTAGAATCTGACTTATTAAAGGAGGACAACATAGTACTCGGTGGCGACTTAAATTTCACCTTGGGCTTCTGCGAATCGTGGGGGCACTCTGCCCAGGTTGACATTTTCTCGGATACTATACCCAATCTGTTGGAGGAGCATCATTGGGTAGACATACCCACTGCCAGGTTACAACAAACTTGGACTAACAATCGAAGCAGAATACAGAGCTTGGCCAGAAGATTAGATAGATTTTTTATTAAGGAATCTCTATGTAACAGACTTTCGCGCATAAGGCAATGGGTTGGTTCTGGGGGCATCTCGGACCACCACCCTATTTTCTTGGAGACGGTCGACATCTATAAGAAGATCAAGACCCCCTTCAAATTTAATTCCTCATGGTTAAACGACCCCTCCTACATTCAGCTGGTTACTGATTATTGGCAGAACAATCCCATTAGGGAACATGAAGACCATACTGCAGGTTTTGTTAGGAAACTATCCGAACTCAAGCGAATCTCCAAGCATTGGGCTCACCAGAAGTGCATCCGCGATGACCATACTCTGAAGGAGGATGAGAGGATCATAGCATCATATGAGGACTCTACTGATGGTATCTTCCCTAACTCGGAAAGCAAAGAATAGTACAACTCCCTCGTAGCCAAACGATCACAGATTCTGAAGGATAGAGAAGAAAGCTGGAGGCTTCGGAGCAGGGCTATATGGCTCACCGAGGGGGACGACAACACAAATTTCTACCATAAATTTACCAACGGTCGCAAATATATCAACACTATATGGGAATTAAGGGATGGACAGAATTAGATAATTTCATCTCAGAGGAATCTAGCCAGATTAGCTATCGATCATTTCAAAGGCATCTATAGAGCTCCCAGAGAGGCCAATATCCTGGAGATTATGAGAGTGGCTGAAAAATTTCCCAGATTTGTTCTACAAGAAGAATCAGAGGATCTCACAAAGGAAGTGACCATGGAAGAACTCGAAGCCACCATTAAATGGTTCAAGAAAGATAGAAGCTCTGGCCCTGATGGTTGGACCATCGAATTTTACAATGCTTTCCTTGATTTACTGGGCAATGATCTTCTCAATATTATTGAGCATTTCAGAAGAAATGGCAGAATATCATCCGATATTAAATCCACTTTCATTTCCCTTATCCCAAAAGCCAATCATCTGATCTCATTCAATGACTTCCGCCCCATTTCCCTCTGCATTTGCCTATATAAAATTATTGCCAAGATAATCGCCAATAGTCTGAAGCCTATATTATCTCGCCACATATCCCCTAAACAATTCGCTTTCCTTAATCATAGGTAGATACATGAGGCCATTGCCACCGCTCAAGAGCTCCTACATACTCTTCATATCAAAAAACAAAAGGGCCTGATATTAAAGGTAGACCTTTCCAAAGCTTTCGATAGAGCCAACTGGCTCTACATCAGGCTGCTTCTGACACACCTTGGCTTTCCCTATAGCTACATTAAATGGATAATGAGTTGCATTACCAACGTATCCTACAACGTTCTTCTCAATGGTGAAGCCACATCTTTCTTTACCTCAGAAAGAGGGCTCAGGCAAGGATGCCCCTTATCTCCACTTCTATTCCTTCTCATTATGGAAGGCTTGAGTAGGCTCATCACATTTTCCCGGGATAGAAACCTGATCAATGGCATCAATATCTTTGATAATCTTTATCTAACTCACCTTTTATTTGTTGATGATATTCTCATTTTTCTTAATGGATGCATAGGTGACACCACTTCTCTCCAGAATATATTTGCACTCTTCCAACAGGCCACAGGCATGCTGATAAACAAAAGCAAATCTACAATCACGGCTATTGGCTGCTCTCAACATGAATCTACATATGCATCCCATCGATTCCCCTTCGTCTCATTAACTCTAGCTGACGGCATCAAATATCTGGGGTACAGACTAAAACCCCTTGGCTACCGGATTGCAGATTGGACTTGGTTAATAGCAAAGGTGGAGAAAAGATTGCAGGTTTGGTATCACAGATATCTCTCAAGAGCTGGTAGATTGATTCTCATAAAAGTTGTTATTGAAGCCACTCCAGTATACTGGATGACCTTGGCTTGGATACCTCGCGGCATCCTGAACAGATTACAAAACATTTGTGCTAGATTTTTATGGAAAGGTCATCACACAGGGAAGCAATTTGCCTGGGTGAAATGGGTCACCATTGCTAGACCCAAACGCTGGGGCAGTTGGGGCATTAAGAATCTCGATCTCTTTGCCAAGGCTCTGGCAGCCAAACTCGGTTGGAATCTCTTGACCACAAATAGCCTATGGTCTCGTCTCGCCCAAGTTAAATACATCAAGCCATTGCATCTCATGGACTGGTTCCGTCAACAACATGACCCTGGACGCAACATATCAAACATTTGGAAACCTTTCCTCCAGTCACTACCTCTATTGCGGGAAGGCATTACCTGGCGCAACAAAGAAGGAAACAGTGTAAGGATTGGGGTGGATCCGTGGGTGGGGTGCGGCAACTTACACAGATTATCTGATGGACTGTTAATGCACCTTCATAACAGAGGCATTACACATATGAAGCACATTGGAGATAGAGCGAATTCCACCTTTCTGCAACAGGCTTGGGAAACCCCCTGCACTTTATAGATTCCCGAACAGTGGCATCAAGAATGGAGGGCCTTTACTGATGCTCTCACGCAGGCGCACATTAGACTCACTGAAGGCCCCGATGACATATCGCAAATCACGGCATTTACTCCCCCATATTGGGATATTTAAAGCTCATGGAATCATTCAAGCCCTCGACTATCCTCCCCATCTGGAAAGATCTCTGGAAGCTTGGTGCAGCCCCTCGCACTCGGCTCTTAATGTGGAATATACTCTTCAACAAAATCCCTACCGGAACCAATCTCATGAAGCGATCATTACATGGTCCATTCAGATGCCATCTCTGCTGTTTAGAAGAGGAAAGCACTGAATACTTGTTCTTAAATTGTCATGTTACTAAAGATTTTTGGCAAAACATTTCTTCTCACTATCCATCCCTCAAAGTCTGGCAGGGTCCGAATATTATGGAGGCGTGGAGCGATTGGTGCCGTGAGCATACAGGAAAATCCATCAACATGCCTTTGCTTGTTTGCTGGGCAATATGGATTGCTCGGAACCAAGTCATATTTCAAAATAAGGCACCTCATTGCCCTGTAATTCTGAGCCACACTATCGCAGACTTCGATTTACTGCTTGAGGCAGTTCCTAAAAATCCCATCCGCACTAACAGGCATATAAATCTGGACAAATCGAAGCCATGGGCTTTTTTCGACGGCTCTGCCCAAGAAACAGGATGCGGTGGAGGAGCATTGCTATATCTCAGCGATGATCATTATTATAAAATTCAGATTAAGCTTCACAGAGGCACCAATAATTTTGCTGAATTAAGCACAACAAAACATATCATCCACTTTGCGATATAGAAACAGTGCAACCACCTTCAATTATTTGGGGATTCACAAATTGTTTGCAACTGGCTGAATGATTCAACACATTGCTATGCTTTCTCTCTGAGACATATTCTCGAAGAGACAAAAAGACTGATCACATCATTTGAATCCTTTAATTGCAGCCACATATACAGGGAACAGAACACTGAGGCAGACTAGCTATCCAAAGAATCAGCGCAAAATCAACGGGATGACTGGATGATCCAGGAGGTGATTGATGGAACATCCCATCAGCACCATCACAGACCTTTTCATGATTTTCTTTAGGAATGGGTCTCCAACCCACATATAATCAATTTCCATTTTATGTAGTTTTTGATTTTACGTTATTTTATGTATAATCATCTATGTAGCTGAACCAGTTTCAGCAGTGCTCTCTGCGAAGAGCCGGAATGTAATGTTTTATACATCTTGTTTCTTCTAAGTTTGGGCATATACAACCTCAGATACTAGGACTCCCTGTGTGGAGTCATGACAAATGGGGCTTCTTAAGGAAGGCCTCTGAACCACAATATGAATGCAACAACATCTGCAAAATGTAATTTCTCCATATTAATAGAAATTACGACTTTTTCCTTATGGGAAAAAAATAAACATTTGTATGACAAAATAAATTTGAATTCCAACACAATAAATCCAGTATAATTAAGCTCAAAGTATTACATTTTTATGTAAAATTAATCTTAAAAGAATAAAGTTCTATGATAGTGAAGGCCACTACACTACATATTGGAGACTGAGATGTTGATTTTTTTTTATCCATTTGCATCTCATATAGGTAGGTGTCCCACATCTTACCAACCTTTTTAGCAATGCAATAAAATATATGACACATTTATATTGGAGAATTTTGCTACTATGACATATCATCTCTTTTTATGCTTCTCAAGATGCATTTAAATATGAACATATTCTTTTGCACATATATCCAATCCCCCTTTTTCTTTGGATGTAATGCATAGCTTATGGACAACTTAAGACCAATGAATTTAGAAACTTGTATGTTGTGACATCAGTTTGGTGTAATTGGATTTTGGACTAAACCATTATTTGGAATAGTATGTATATGTATCAACTAATAATTTGTTGTCAAATAAATTTCACTTATTAGATGGATCTAAAAACTGGACGTTGGTGGTATGTTATGGTAAGTACTCTACCCAAGACTGATTATATAGTTTCAATTAAAAAAATAAACATGTTTCAAATGTTCAACAATATTTGTTGAAACCTCCACAATTGTCGCTGTCAAAGTACTATATTTTAAAAATATTTAATTTTTAGTTGATATGCCTACAAGTTAGATTAAAGTGTATAATCTCTAAATAATACACTGAGGTGAAAATTATTCTTAATTTTCAATAAAACTCTTTTGCCTAAAAGCATAAACTAGTTAGATACACTATTGTATTCAATGTCACTTTAATATAAGTTGGTTTTTTTATTTTTATATATTGATTTCACTACATTTTAGTGATAAATAGAAGGAAGGATTTGATCAGAGCATGCTTTTTCCACATCTAATACTTATAAGTGTTTTCTATATAAGAATGTAATAATATAGGAAATCCGATAACATGATGTTAAGAGATCTATAATGTCCATTTATTATAATTTTAGTCTTTTATTTTTTAAAAGGTTCAAATACTATGCATTCAATCTTATTAACATTAGTGTATATCCCATGATCTAAAGCAATGCTAAAATATATAAGGTAAAATATTCTTTATCTTTAGATCCTCTAGTACATATTAGATTAAGCAAATCATAACATAAATCATATTAATTAATCTACCTTTTGTCATCTTATATGTCCCATAAGATATCCTTAGTCATATCTCATATATACAAATGCTATGGCATCTTCAGGGCAAGGACATTTGATTTCAAGTTCCAAAAAAATTATTGCGAGTGTTCCATGCAATTTCAAACCAAGATTCAAGATTTAGTAGGTCATTTGTTGGTTATGGTCACTTTGTTTAATCCTTATGGTAAATATGTGAAAACTTTAACGTAATTATGTTATTTAAGGGTAATTTTTTAATCAAGCTTTTATTGGTGAAGGGTTAATTTTTTGTAAGAACATCACTCTTGAAGGGCAAAATTTTAAACATAACGTTTCTTGACAAGGAGCATAAGAACCCAAAACATCAAAAAAAAATTATATGACGGGGAAAAAGAAATCCAAATTCCAACCTTGCTAGGATCTAATGGAATTCCACCTTAGATTGCAGTGAATTTTAAAGTATATAGCAATTTCCCCTTTCTTTTGCGATTTTAATTGGGTGATAAGATAAGATAATTATATTTATGTCCAACTAATGATTACAAAGTAGGTCAAAGGGATGGTTGAGTACAATGATGTCCATAGAAAGTGGGAGAACCAAATAATCTCCTATAAAAGATACAATGCATAAAGTAAATCAACATATGGTCCTTGTTATCACCCCAAGAAACTCTCCTAAGTTGTAGCTCGGAGATGCTCGGGAACATACAAATTCAACTTAATGTTGCAAATGGATGAATGGAAGGAATGATGCTTGTTCAAGCTAGATAACCACTTCTAATTTGTTTAATTCCAGACATGTCTGAACACCCCCAGACTACAAGGCTTTAGACCACCAATTACTCACAATTTAAGGATTGGGTGAATATGGAGAATACTGACCACACCAGCAGATGCACAAGACCATGTGATAGTCGGCTGCAACCAGTAAAGAAGTCTGCAAATCTAATTCCCTAATGCACAAACATGATGACAACTCTTTGGCACTAGGTGAAAAGGAAATTGAATAGTTCATTCACTGATACATACAAGACTTTAACACAGAGATAGGATGACATCTTCTCTAATGCTAAACATCAAGAGCTTAGAAATACAACACATCAGGCACAACTTGGAACAGAAGAAGAATGAAAAGTGAGAAATTAACAACAAAAGAAGCTTGTATTAGCTGAAAATGAAGATGAGACACTGCAAGTATCAAAATAGTTACAGCCTCCAGAAGTTGAACCTTACATCAAAACATCAACCATCAACCCAGATTACATCTTTTTTTTGGGTATTTATAGAGTTTCCAAATAGAGGCACTCGGCCATTCTAAGTATGGAGGGGTCATAATTGACCACCAACCACATTTAGTTGCCTAATGGAGCTTCTGAGTGCATTTGCTTGTTGTAGTGGATGAATTTGATCTTTTCCCTGCGCTCTACTATCCTCTCGGGCATTTTGAGCGCCGTATAGGATGAAGCTCCATAACTGTTAAATGCAGTTACATGCTCAAGCTCTGTCATTTTCCTCCTCAGCCATGCTGTTTGTTAAATGTGGTTGTTGAGGAGCCACTGCAACTGGTACTGGTGAGCCGATCACTTTTATCTTTTGGGTGCACGAAACAGTAAAAGGACGTGGACTGCATGGCAGATGGACGAGCTGGATGAGGGAGAAAGGTCGGGCATCGGATCGGGAGGATAAACGGTGGAGATGGCTTGGCGAGGGATATTGGAAGAAGCGGGAGCGGAATGAGTGTGGGCCGTTGGATCTTGGTGGAGCTGATCAGACGGTGGAGGAGTGATCAGGCGAGTCGCTTTGTTGGGCGCGACGGGAGTCATCGGATCGGGTTTTTGGTAATTTTGGCCTTTACGTATGGCGACGTGCTATTGCGATCAGATCACATCGCAATATCGCATCGGCGGAAGCTGAGGGGCGCAGCCTTGATACACAAATGGATGCAATTGTGATTAGATCGCATCGCAATATCGCATTGGCGGAAGCCGAGGGGCGCCGCCTTTATACACACACGGATGTGATTTGTGATAGTGATTAAACCCGAACCTGATAAAGGAAATAATCATTTTTAGGACTGATGAAGGGAGAATAAGCGGTGCAAGGGAAGGATAAAATGACCATTGTGAGCTTCTTTTTAGTGGAACTAAGCAGACCAAGATCATCTTTGACTTTAGAAAATCACCGTTATATAGCAGAGCTAACACTGGCTCCTTCTGGGGATGAGATCCTCCTTGTGAGGTCTCAAGAACTACAGACCATTGCCTTTCTTTCAACAACCAGGTGTTCCATTGGGCATGGAGTCTAATTAAGCCTATACTAAAAACTGATAAAATGACATATTTACAAATTTAAGGCCAAATTCCTTAACTAACATAAATTTTCAAAAATCGGCCATTAATTGGGCCATCAAAAACTGTCTCCCCTTCCATACTTTGCAGTATGAAATTATTGTTCCCTTGGATCTGAGAAATGATAAAAGGCCTTGTCCATAAAGCATTAAACTTCCCAAGGTTTCCTTTCCTCTTTCAGCGCATCCCACTTAAGAGCCAAGTCTCCAACCTGAAAATTATCTATTTTTGTCCTTCTGTCAAAAGCTTCCTTGATCTTCTTTTGATGTGCTGCAGACTTCTCCACCAGTTGTTCTCTGATTTGATGTACCTCTACTAAACTAGTGATCCTTTTTGCCATGTCCTCTTGCTCACTCTGCTCTTCTTGCAAGAACTTTGCCACAAGGAGGGTTAACTGAATTGGGAATACAGCCTCAGTGCCATATACCAACTTGAATGGAGAAAATCTCAGTAACATGCCCTACTACATTTATCTCCCAAGATAGACTATTGAAGTTTACATTGATAAGCGGTATTTCTGGTTGTGACTTGTCTCCTATACAGAAAGAATGTACCTTTTTGTTGAGCTCAATCCAACTGCATCCAGGAGTCCTATTAACTTCTTTCTCTTTCATCAATTTCTGTATCTTTTCAATGTCATCCCACCTTTTAGCTGCAGCATAGATGTTTGACAAAAGGATATAAAGTGTAGAATTTTTAGAGTCCAACTCTAAAATGCATTCTCCCACATGTTCTTCCAGCTCTATATTGTTATGCATCCTACAGGCACTCAGCAAGCAACTCCAGACAACAACATCTGGTTTTATTGGCATTTTTTTGATAAAGTCATGTGCTTCATCCAAATGCCCTATGCGGCCAAGAAGGTCAACCATACAACTATAGTGCTCAACTGAAGGTGTTATGTGATAATTTTCTCTCATGCAATTGAAATAATAAAAACCCTTGTCCACTAAGCCTGCATGGCTGCAAGCAAACAAAACACAAACTAAGGTGATGGAGTTCGGGTGCATGCCAGACTGTTCCATTTGTTTGAAGAGTTTGAGGGCTTCCTTGCCAAAGCCATGCAAAGCATATCCTCCAATCATTGTTGTCCATGAGACAATATCTCGTTGATGCATGCTGTCAAACAACTCACATGCCTTCTGTATGCTCCCACATTTTCCATACATGTCTATCAAAGCATTCACCACAATGACATCAGACTTAAATCCACTTTTAACTATTTTTTCATGAATATCCATTCCTTGTTCCAGAGCCGTCAAGTTGGCACATGCTAGGAGAATGTTGGTGAATGTCTTACAATCTGGCCTCTCACCTACCAATTGCATTTCAATAAAGAGCATCAGGGCCTCTTGACTATGACCATTCTTCATAAAACCTGCAATCATCGCATTCCACGAAACCACTATTTGTTGAGGCATTTCGTTAAAGAGCTTCAAGGCTTTGTCAACAAGCCCATTCTATGCAAATCCTGAAATCATGGTTGTCCAAGAGAATACATCTTTTTGAGGCATTTTTTGAAAGAGCTCAAGTGCCTCATCTACGAGTCCATTTTGTGCATACCCTACAATCATTGCATTCCACGAAACCAAAGTTCGTTGAGGCATCTGATTAAAGATTTCCAAGGCCTTATCAACAAGTCCATTCTGAGCAAATCCCGAGATCATCGCTGTCCAAGAGAATACATCTCTTTGAGGTATTTTTTGAAAGAGCTTGTAGGCTTCTTCAACAAGTCCATTTTATGCAAATCCTGAAACTATTGCGTTCCATGAAGCAATGTTTCGTTCAGGCATTTGCATAAAGAGTCTGTAGGTTTCATAAACACGGCCATTGCGCACATACCCAGTAATCATTGCATTCAACAAGACCGAATCTCGTTGATGCATTTTATCAAACAATTCGCATGCCTTATCTATACTCCTACACTTTGCATACATATCTACAAGGGCACTTATCACAAAAACATTGGAATGAAACCCACTTTGATTTATTTGTTCATGGAGCTCCATATCCTATTCTAGACATGCCAAGCTGGCACATGCCAGAAGAGCACTAGCAAAGGTGAAGTGATTGGGTTGGAGGCCTGTTTTTTGCATTTGGTAAAAGAGGGTTAATGCCTCCAACCCATGCCTTGCATAAGCTGAGATCATAATCGTCCACGAGCATACATTACGTTGGGTTAATTGGTTGAAAACTCTACAAGCGTCAACTAGGCTCTTGCACTTGACATACATATTGACAAGCGTATTCGATAAGATTATATCTCGAGTAAATCCCGTCTTGTTAATATGAGCATGGATTAAATTTCCCCCTTTTAATGCTTTGTTTTGCATGCATGCCTATAAGAGATAAACATATGTAGAAATGTCTATAGGGTTGTGCTTATTATTGATCTGTTGGATGTGAAACCCCGGTTTCCATCGAATACTTGCACCCCGTTGGTGGAGTTGCATTGGTTGCCGTTGGTGGAGTTGCATTGGTTGTGGGTAGTGATTTGTGCTGAAAAACATTTATCCAAACATAATAACAAGAACTTCTTTTTCTTGTGTGGATTGTCTAAAGTTTGTATCACTTGCATGGTAGCTACTTCTCTATTGTGTAGTGTTTTTCAAAAGAGATGAAATAAACCAGCGAGAGTGAAAATGAGCAACTGTGTCTAGAAATTAGGAAGTTAGATACCTCACCACCAGAAAACTGCCTTTGTTTGACCCTACTAGGATCCAGGTATGGATTTTGATGGGCATTTTCCCATCATAAGGCATTTTAACCACAGATACCAAATGGAATTCGTTGAAAGGTGGGAGACAAACATTGTCGGAGGCCGAACAAGTGGCCATATCAAGGGGAACAAGCGTCCGACAACTCAGCCTACTACCTTTGCTTCCACTTTCTTTCGTGAATTGGTATTAATGACGGTTTCAACAAAACATTAACCATCAAAAATACTTCTGGAATCATCAAAAATACGTCTTGAACCATCAAATACGAATAAAATGCCTTATGACCGGCAAAATGCCAGTCAAACTCCATCCCTGGATCCTAGTAGGGTCAAATAAAGGCAGTTTTCTGGTGGCGAGGTATCTAACTTCCTAATTTCTAGACATGGTTGCTCATGTTCACTCTCGCTGGTTTATTTCATCTCGTTTGAAAAACACTACACAATAGAGTAGCTGCCATGCAAGTGATACAAACTTTAGAAAATCCACAGAAGAAAAAGCAGTTCTTGTTATTACATTTGGATTACTGTTTTTCAGCACAGAATCACTACCCACAACCAATGCAACTCCACCAACGGGGTGCAAGTATTCGATGGAAACCGGGGTTTCACATCCAACAGATCAATAATAAGCACAACCCTATAGACACTTCTACATATGTTTATCTCTTACAGGCATGCATGAAGAACAAAGCATTAAAAGAGGGAAATTCAATCCATGCTCATATTAACAAGACAGGATTTACTCGAGATATAATCTTATCGAATACGCTTGTCAATATGTATGTCAAGTGCGGGAGCCTGATTGACGCTTGCAGAGTTTTCGACCAATTAGCCCAACGGAATGTCTGCTCGTGGATGCTTATGATCTCAACTTATGCAAGGCATGGGTTTCCTGAGGAGGCATTAACCCTCTTTAACCAAATGCAAAAAACAGGCCTCCAACCGAATCACTTCACCTTTGCTAGTGCTCCTCCGGCATGTGCCAGCTTGGCATATCTAGAACAGGGTATGGAGCTCCATGAACAAATAAATCAATGTGAGTTTCAGTCCAATGTCTTTGTGATAAGTGCCCTTGTAGATATGTATGCAAAGTGTAGGAGTATAGATAAGGCACGCGAATTGTTTGATAAAATGAATCAACGAGATTCGGTCTTGTGGAATGCAATGATTGCTAGGTATGTGCGCAATGGTCGTGTTTATGAAGCCTACAGACTCTTTATGCAAATGCTTGAATGAAACACGGCTTCATGGAACGCAATAGTTTCGAGAATTGCACAAAACTGACTTGTTGAAGAAGCCTACAAGCTCTTTCAAAAAATACCTCGAAGAGATGTATTCTCTTGGATAGTGATGATCTCGGGATTTGCTCAGAATGGACTTGTTGATAAAGCCTTGGAACTCTTTAATCAGATGCCTCAACGAACTTTCGTTTCGTGGAATGAAATGATTGCAGGGTATGCACAAAATGGACTCGTAGATGAGGCACTTGAGCTCTTTCAAAAAATGCCTCAAAAAGATGTATTCTCTTGGACAGCCATGATTTCAGGATTTGCACAGAATGGGCTTGTTGACAAAGCCTTGAATCTCTTTAATGAAATTCCTCAACGAACAGTGGTTTCATGGAATGCGATGATTGCAAGTTTTATGCAGAATGGTCATAGTCAAGAGGCCCTGATCCTCTTTCGTGAAATGCAATTGGCAGGTGAGAGGCCAGACTGGAAGACATTCACCAGCGTTCTCCCAGCATGTGCCAACTTTACGGCTCTGGAACAAGGAATGGATATTCATGAAAAAATAGTTAAAAGTGGATTTAAGTGAATGCTTGGATAGACATGTATGGAAAATGTGGGAGGATACAGAAGGCACATGAGTTGTTTGACAGCATGCATCAACGAGATATTGTCTCATGGACAACAATGATTGGAGGATATGCTTTGCATGGCTTTGGCAAGGAAGCCCTCAAACTCTTCAAGCAAATGGAATAGCCTGGCATGCACCCGAACTCCATCACCTTAGTTTGTGTTTTGTTTGCTTGCAGCCATGCAGGCTTAGTGGACGAGGGTTTTTATTATTTCAATTGCATGAGAGAAAATTATCACATAACACCTTCAGTTGAGCCCTATAGCTGTATGGTTGACCTTCTTGGCCGCATAGGGCATTTGGATGAAGCACATGACTTTATCAAAAAAATGCCAATAAAACCAGATGTTGTTGTCTGGAGTTGCTTGTTGAGTGCCTGTAGGATGCATAACAATATAGAGCTGGGAGAACATGTGGCAGAATGCATTTTAGAGTTGGACTCTAAAAATTCTGCACCTTATATCCTTTTGTCAAACATCTATGTTGCAGTTAAAAGGTGGGATGACATTGAAAAGATCCGGAAATTGATGAAAGAGAAAGAAGTTAACAGGACTCCTGGATGCAGTTGGATTGAGATCAATAAAAAGGTCCATTCTTTCTGTATAGGAGACAAGTCACACCCATAAATACCACCGATCAATGTAAACTTCAATAGTCTATCTTGGGAGATAAATGTAGTAGGGCATGTTACTGAGATTTTCGCTGAATAATCAGTGGAAATTCTTTGGCACCATAGTAACGAGCTAGCAATGTTAAATAAATTCTCTAGAAGAGATTTATAAGTTATCAAGAACATTAGTGTGCCTAGTGACTGCAGCTCTGGAACCAGCTTCATCTTCCAGACAGTTATATGAGAAATTCTTTTCAGAGATGCCGATCATTACCATTATTTAAAGGATGGATAACTTTCTGGTGGGGATTACTTGATATGCTAGTTGAAGCACCCTATGAATAAACATGGCCTTGGATTGGTGATGCTGACTGAAGCAAGCTAAAAGCATAGGCTTCTTCTACAATAACAATTCCAATGACTTTTTCCTGACCTTGCACTAGTAGCAAGGATTAGGTTTATTTTCCACTTTATGATAAATGTACTTTAGGGAAACTTTGGCCGTGGACTAAATGTCTTTGGCCTTGATTGGGAGATCATACTGGTTGATGGAGTCCATCTCTAAACATATTATGGCAGCCATGTTTGCTGAAAATGTCAAAAATTGATGGCATAAGGAATACAATAATACACCGTACAAATAAAAAAAGTTGGAAGAAATGGTGAGAAGACAATATAATTTTTTTAAAGAAATACAATGTCCACGTCATATCCAAATCTGTCTGTATCTTTTCATCTTAATTACTCATTCTTCCTCCTTCCTATTGATTTGATATGCTATTTATTTTTACTTGCGTCAATGTGCCGAAGTTGAAAGCCTTGGATTTTTAACTGCCAATCAAACCACCTTAATCTCACTTTTTTTAAACGGATGTTAATGCCATAAACTATTTCAATACACTGTGCTTGGTGTTGCTTGTCTGGTTTGCATTGCAAAGGGTTGTTTTATCACAAACTCTTTGCTGCAGAAGTTTCTAAATAAAGTTGGACATGTACATCATTTTGAATGAGTCTTAGAGTTTTTTGGTTCAGAAAATTCAAATATGAAATGCAACCATTGTTGAATGTCAGCTGCGGATAGCGACTTTTGAATGGGAGCTGGTAGGTGACAAATATTGAGTAGAAATCATTTATTTTTCTAGCACCATCAACATTAACCATGACCATAGCCCAAGGGCGAGGCAAGAAAAGTTTTTGGGGGTTCAACTATTGCTAAGCTAAAGCCCATCAGGCATTCCCACACGCAGTATTGGGCATTCCCTACCAACCTTGATCTGATGAAATTTATAGATCCTCTATACTCTCTGCAACTACAACATCCTATCGAGATAGTGCCTGCTGCCGTAGTGAATTTTTCTGCTTCTATTATTCTCCATTCATCAGCCATAAGTATGGTAAAACCAACAGCCTATAATTCCAATGCTGAAATATGCAAAGCTCTCTCCCCAAGAAAAATAACAGCAGTGTGAAAACTTACAAAACTCAAATGAAAACAATCAATTCCAATGCTGAAATATGCAAAGCTTTCTCCCCAAGAACAATAACAGCAGTGAGAAAACTTACAAAACTCAAATGAAAACAATCAATGTGAAATCCAGCCACTCCTTCATGAGGTACTCCTTGCCACTTGTTACACACCCCACTCTCTCCTCCTCTCTATCCCTTCTTGAGCCATCGTTGACTTTAATTTTTACTATTTGTCACATAGGCTTTCTCCGTGTTATTTCACTTTACATCATGGAGTCTCTTATGAAGTACTTTCTATCCTATTGAACATCTATCAATCAAATACGTTATAATGTAAGATACACATTATAGGAGACTATTTTCTTTACTAGGGTGCCAAAATGGAGTATTACGGTAGCATATACAATAATCATCATTCCAGCTATCCTCGCATAGATAATGTAAGATTCCAAACACAAAAATTTAATAGATCTAGCACACGTTAGTATTCTGAAAATAAACTTTCAGCAAGAAGTATGAACACCAACAGGATTTGGAAATGCAGTCCTTTATTTATATTATTAACTAAAAAAATTGTACATGCCCATATAATAATATCGGAGCTCCTGCAATGGCATGCATGACTGGCCATCAAATGAGAAGACAAAGGCACTGAAGCACAATTGTGGACCCTGGATGGATCCACCAGACAGATTACACCGGTGGGATTTTTGTCCCAGGGATCAAACTAGCACTGCCCTCGCCAAGTTCTCAACAAGACACATTAGGATGGACAACTCAAGATGATCCAAATGCTTTGTAATATTACCTTTTCTTGATATGGACGGAATCTACCCATCGTATTTACCGTGGTATTTGCCTTCATGTAATGTAATGGTTGGCTTTTAAAAAACAATTCAGCCAAGATAATTACTTAATAGAATATAGTTCTCGGCGTTTTAAAATAACAAATGGTCCAAAATAATATGTGCCCTCTTTAATAAGATATTTTGTCTACAGCACATAATGGGGCCTCTTCAAAATCACTTGTAAAATGATGAACTCCGGAAGAACAATGAACCAATTATGGTGGTTATAGAAAACCATCGAAATAACTGAGATTCTAGCTAAGGTGATTATAGAATCGCTGAATACTAGTTTTTCATAAAACCCTTGATTTTCTCCAAAGTTGATTTGCAACAAACCCACAGGCTACCAAGATGCACAACTCTGATACCATTGTAAGATCCAAAACACCAAAATTTTTAATAAATGTAGCACACATAAGTGTTCTTAAAAAAAATACTTTCAACAAGAAGTAAGAACACAAACTCGATCTAGAAATTGTTGGCATTATGGCATAGGTTTGGAGCCATGGCACAGGTGTTGTCCTTGATAGCAACTCTCTTTGGTAACAGATCTCAGTTTAGGCTTTTATAATGAAGGAAAAGGCATATACGCAGGTTCATCTAGACTAAGGCGCATATACACGTGGGTTATACGTAACAAAGGCGCGTATATGTTGGAGAACTTGCTTTTGGACCGTGGTAGTTAGTCCTTGGGATTTGAACCTATGGTTTTGGACCATGGCGTCTTGCCAGATGTGTTGATTCCTAGTATTGGGTCCATGGTATTGGTTTATTATGGTTTTAGACCGTGGTATTGTGAAAGGCCTAAGACTATAAAAGAGGAAGGAGATCATGTGGCAAACAATGATCTGAATTATTATTGAATATCTGATAAAGTGGTAGATCTGGAATATTGGTAATTGGGTTATGGTGTAGATCTGGATCTGAATAAAGGAGGAACCTTAACGCAAAGAGAAGGATAAGTTCTATTGATGGGTCATAATCTTTAAGCTCGAATGATAGTATCTTTGTATGATTTTGGTCTGTTATATGTGCCGCTTGCTTGATCTATAACACTGATAATCTGGGTTAATTAGTGTTTGAATATCTAAAAGTGCGAATTATCCTTTATAGATCTGTACGCAGGTTCAGTGAAGCTAAGGCGCGTATATACGCTGGTTCAGTGAATGAAAACAGCGTATACGTAGGTTGTTCCAAACACAGAAGCGTGTGCACGCATGTTTCAGGTTATTGAAATAGCATATATGTTTTGAGTTGAGATCTAGCTGCTTCTGTTTATTATTGTTGTGTTCTGGGTTCAGATTTTGGTGTGTGGTTTCTGGTACTGTGTTTTGGGTACAACTGTCAGAGAAGTATCTACTTGATTCAGATCTAATTGGTAAAAACGAGAATGTTTGATGATTGATTGATGTTCATGGATCCAGTCTGAAAATTTATGAAACGTGGTCCCTGGAAGAAAGAGAAGGTTGTAGCATTCTGTAGGCCAGCACCTACATACTAGTATCTTGGCTAGTGCAAGAGATAAAGGGGGTTGTAGCTCCCTTCCAGGAGAAGCTGGAGAATGAGAGAGGGTTGTAGCTCTCTGTAGGTTGCAGCCTGCGTACTGGTGAAGGAATGCACCAGTACATTGTAAAAGAAGTTTCTAATTTAAAAGAAGATAGAGACGAATTGCAGCAGGTGGTTTTCACCCACATTGGTTTCCACCTTATATCTTGTGTTCTTGTGTGTGATTGATGTTCTGCTTTGTTTTACTGCTTTTGGCTACTGGTTATTTGATTCTGAAACACAGATTAACAATCATCATCAGAAAGATAAAGTAAATTAAAAGTTTGCTTTGTATACGCGGGTTTCCTTCTGAATAGTTGTGTATATATGCGGGTTTAATTAACTGAAGTAGCGTATATCATTTGATTTTGGAAAAGGAATATTTGACTTGATAATACTGATTCACTCCCCCTCTTAGTGTTATTTCCAATAATTGGTATTAGAGCAGGTCCTTCAGAAGAAGCTTGATCGCTTGAAGGAAGATCTTTCATCATGAGCAACTACGAGAGGGAAGCATCAATTAGGCCACTGATTTTTTATGGGACAAACTTCGTATATTGGAAGGTAAGAGTTACTGCATATCTTCAATCTCTTGGTACATAAGTCTGGGATATCATAGATACAGGGTATACTTTTCCATCAGCAACTCCTATAGATCCGGCTGAGAAGAAGAAATATGAAACAAATGCAAAGGCAGTCAATACTCTATTAGGATGTTTATCTCAATTAGAATTTGTCAAGGTTATGCAGTATAAATCTGCAAAAGAAATATGGGACAAGATTGTATTGAGCTATGAAGAAGATGATCAGGTAAAACGAGCAAAACTTCAAACCCTCAGAATTCAGTATGAAAATCTCAGAATGCATAATGATGAAAGTGTGGCTAACTATTTCCTTCCTGTAGATGATATTGTTAATTGTATGAAAAACTTGGGTGAAGAAATAAAAGAGGTTGTTGTGGTTGAAAAAGTTCTAAGATCTTTGTCCCCTAGGTTTGAATCTAAAGTTTCTACAATAGAAGAAAAAGAGAATCTACGAAATCTTACCATGTCACAGCTGCACAGAATTCTAACTGCTTATGAAATGAGGAAAGAAGGGCCACCAGACAGGAGAGAAGTTGCTTTCAAGGCTTCAGGCAAAGGAGATTACTATGAGTCAGGACCCATGTCAGAAGAAGAGGAAGAATCAAATTTTGTCAAGAACCTTCAACGGGGTACTGGAAGATTCCGAGGTAAGTTAGCTTTCAAATGCTTTGCTTGTGGAAGAGTCGGTCACTATGCTGCCAAATGTCTTCATAAGGATAAGATTGACAAGGGGAAAGATTCTGTTAGATGGAACAAGAAACAGAATACAAACAAGAAAATCTATTACACTCATGAAGATAGTGATGGACTTTCAAATAGTGATGAAGATGAACGAGGTAACAACTATAAACTTTTAATGGCCTTTGAAGATGATGATTACATGGATGCTATAGATGTGGATGGCTTTTATGAAGAGATTTCTAGACTCAAAACATGTTTAGAAGAAAGGAATGTGATCATTGATACTCCGCAATGTCAACTTGATGAAAAGGAAAAATCTCTTGAGAAGTTAGAATGTGAAATTGTTGGCCTTAGAAAAGAAATTGAGAAAACAAAGGCCCTTAATATCAAATTTGTTAAAGAATCTGAAACTCTGGATGAGATTATCAATGTGCAACATTCCCCTCTAATCAAGACAGGTCTGGGGTATAATGGAGAAGCATCTCAAGCTTCCACCTCCAAAAGTTATCTTGATGTAGCAAGAAGGTGTGAGCAAAGGCCTAATAGAAATCATCAAGTAAATCAATGACAGTCTTACTCAAGAACAAACAAAGACTATCAAGAAAATCGGGGGCATGCTACCTTAAGGACAAACAGAAGCTACAACCAGCCACAGGTAAAATCTTCCCAATTTTCTTCAAGAATGGATGTCAGTAGAAACTACAATCGGTTGGATGATAATCACAGGAATTTCTTCAATGGCCAATGTTTCTCTTGCCATAACTTTGGTCACAAAGCAGCTCAATGTGTTGCCTATAAGACAATCATGACTAGAGAAGCTCAAAAAAAAGAAGTATGCCGGCAATCACAAAGAGGACCTATAACAACTTTTCCACCCTTGAAAGTGAAATTGAATGCTCTATTTGTAATAATTTTGGTCATGAAGATTCTGAATGCAGGAGCATGTTTTGGAAGACAACTCAAAAGGAACATACCCCAAGTGCCAAAACATGGAGAATGAAGGAACCGCAACCGAAAAGATGTGGGATAGCTTTATATGCAGAAGGACAAGAAAATCAATGGTACATCGACAGTGGATGTTCGAAGCATATGACAGGTGATAAAGAAAAACTTGAATCATACACTGCTCTAGAAAGGGAAAGAAAGTTTCTTTTGGAAATGATACCCCTGCAACCATAAAAGGAAAAGGCATTGCTCAGTTAAAAGAAAAGGTCAAAGCTGGAAATGTTTGTATGTTGATGGATTGAAGCATAATCTACTAAGTGTCAGCCAGATGTGCGATAAAAGAACCGAGGTAATATTCAGATCAAATGGATGTAGTGTTCGTGATCTTGATACAGGAAAAACAGTAATCAAAGGCAGAAGAACTCCAAATAATCTATACATATTTGAAGAAGGAAAACAACAATGCTATTTGAACAAGAATGATGAACACTGGTTATGGCACCGGAGGTTGGGGCAACTAAGCTTCTCACAAATAAGGAAAGCATGCAAATATTAGGCAGTTCGTTGTCTTCCAGATATCAAAATTCCAGACAAAACTATATGCAAATCATGTCAGTTTGGTAAGCAAACCAGAATTAACTTCCCTGAGAAGGAAGGATCAGCTAGCAGGCCTCTTGAGATAATCCATACAGATGTATGTGGTCCATTTAGGACAAGGTCACCTCGAGGAGAAGAATACTTTATATTATTCATTGACGACTTCTCCAGGATGGTTTGGTTAGGACTTATGAAGCACAAAGAAGAAGCATTCGAAAAATTCAAATCTTTCAAAGCCTTGGCTGAAAACGAATCATATCACAAAATTAAGTGCCTCAGGTCTGACAGAGGTGGGGAGTTTACCTCAAATGAATTTTTCGATTTTTGTGAAGAACATGGAATAAGAAGGGAATTCTCTATAGCTAGGACTCCTCAGCAAAATGGAGTGGTGGAAAGGATGAATATAATGGTTCAACAAATGGCCCGTGCTATGCTTGATGAGTCTGGAACTCCTGCAACCTTCTGGGGTGAAGCTGCTTTTGCTGCGGTTGTTATTCTCAACAAAAAAAATGTTCGAGTGAACAACACTCAAACTCCTCATGAGCTCTGATATGGTGAGACTCCTTCGGTAAAGCATTTGAAAATTTTTGGAAGCAAATGCTATATTAAGAATAATGATGAACAACTTGGAAAACTTGAACCTAGAGTAGATGAAGGCATTCTCCTTGGTTATTCTCCCCACAACAAAGCATATAAGTGTTACAATAAAATACTTGGAAGAATTGTTGATAGCGTTGATGTAGTGGTTGATGAAAAAGGATACATTCCTAGGCAAGTAAATTATGAAAATATTGAAGAGGATGAAGAATACCCTCAAAATCAGACTGATGATGAAGAAGAAACCCATGAAGAGCCATAGGAACAGATAAGGGTAGAAGAAAAGATTCCTTCTAGGTATGTTCAAAATAATCATCCAGAATCACAAATTTTGGGGCAAAAGGAGGCTGGCATACAAACAAGAAGAACAATTGCAGAAGCTTCAAGCTATTTGGCATTACTCTCCTCCACTGAACCACAAAATG
>APFE031416333.1:0-10215 GCA_000404065.3 Pinus taeda | reverse complement strand
AGGCCATACAGGAGGTCCTTAAACTAAGGGATGTAGATGTAGCTGCAATTAAGAAGAAGATGAAGATCCCACCAACTCTACATCCACAAACAGATGAAGTAGCCCAACAGAGACGAGATAAGGACATCACTGCACTGCTAATGAACTTGTATAAGGAACTGTTGGACACCCAACAAAAGCTGCAGGATACAGAGAATACCCTAGAAGCAACTATACAGAGGGGAGAACAAGGGCAGTCTTCTAAACCACCCACAGAGATAATAAACCTCGAGGAGACCCCTAAAGAGGACATCCGTCCAAAGCAGCAGGCATCAGAAACAGCTCCAGCTACAGCAGAGCCAGCTACAACAGAGCCAGCCACTACAGCACCACCAACAGAGCAGGCCGAGAGCCTGGATATGCAGAAATTAAGACAAGAACTCCAGGTGCTAGAGGCTCAAATGACAGATCTCAAAAAGGCCAAGGAAAGCTTAGCAAAGATAGAAGAAAAATATGATAAATCTAAGCAAAATGTAGCTGAGAGGGAGAGGGAAGTAAAAGCCCTAAAAAAGACAATTGCAGAGCTGAAAAAGCAGCTCAATTTTGAGAAAGTGACAGCAGAGATCAAGCAAGTGATATGGACTGCCATTGGACAATCAATCACTAACCAGTGGGAGTACATTGATGCTATATATGAACAAATAGGATTCATTGGCAGGGCAAAGAAAGAATTGTACAGAGCAAGAAATGCTCTAGGAAACATGGCCGACCTTGCCCCTAAGATGATTGAAGTCCTTAATTATAGGACTGGTTCTTAGCTGATAAAAATGGGAATTTCTAATAGGACTGAAACCATTTCCCTAATCAAAAGAACCACAACAATGAAGAACCTAATTCAGACCCTGGCCAGGAAGATCCATGATATACAGGCAGATATATGTAAGTTCCAGAATAGGTTCACAGCCCTGCAGGACAAAGGGCTTCCAAGCTTGGAAGAATCAGGAAAGCTTCTCTCTTATGAGAAGTACATCAAAAGAGTAAGCACTTTTTCAGCAATTCAGATTGCTGAGGCTCCTGGGTCATCTTCAGCAGGCCCATTAACAGGACATGCTCTTTTTGAGAAATTATATAATTTATTTTTTATTAAAAATGAAGTAGCACATCTATTTGATGAACCTCCTCATTTCTTTAAGTACACAGAAGCTGATGAGACCATAGGGTCAATTTTGAGGCACCAGCTTCCTCCTCCAGATACATGGCAGGACTTGATAAAGCTACTTTGAACCAAGGCTGAGGAATCAAGACGTTTTGCAGCAATACAGTCTAAATTGCATCTATAGGTGGACAAAGCCATGACAGCAAGCATAAAGACGCTGAGCCAACTCAGCACAGGTACTCGGCATCAACAGCATCATCAGCAAGTACAGGTGGCAGGGCCAAGGACATACAAAAGCAAAGTGACAGAGCACTTCAGTCTATATTTATGATAAAGCCACACATCCGACTGCGCAGTGCCCAAAGGTCAAAAATCCGTCCTGACAGCAGTTAAAGGCTTTAAGTGTCATTTATACCTGTAATAACTTCTCATCTACTTCCCCTGTACGAGTGTAAGGGATATTTTCCTCTCAGATGACTCCATTCCTGAGATATTTTTGTATGTAACTTCTATATATTCCATCTCGCGTTTGTTTAGAGGGGTTGGACTCCGGATGTAAGAAATTCTCCTGATATCTTCTCTGTTATTCTGATATTGTAAAACTCTCAGACAGTTAATACAAAAGACAGTGGGATTTCTTCAAAGATGTGTTGTCTCTTGATCTCTTGATGGTGTGTGCCTCAAAGTTGCAGGATTCCTGTGCATTACATGGCTCAATAAGTTTTTCTCATGGCTCTTTATTTCACCTGTGTTTCCTGTTATTCTATATATCTCTCATGTTTTCTATACGTTTGAAACTCTAGATAGTAAGGAAAAAGAATAGTCTCAGGACTTAGTCATTGACTACCCTGAGCTCAATCAAAGCTATCTTATGTGTTTTCTTCTGATAAGGTAGTTAAAGCGTAATTCTTTACTGCTACCTTTAATACTTCATCACCTCAGTGCATCGTTGTTTTAGGAATTCAAGTAATTGCTCCTAGATAACAAGCCTCCTTCACAATATACAGTTTAAGTAAAGAAATCTTAATTGTTCTTTTCTGATTGTTTTCACCTCACTTTCATTATTCTCAGTTTGTTTCATGGAATGCACACAGACCCCGTAGCTTTTCCCCTCACCAAAGATCAAGACCTCAAGAGAAAACTATTCTAGACCCCATTGCCCAATGGTTAACTTTTCCTGCTGATATACTTCAAAGAAATCAGAAGCATCCTCCCAACCAAACACACAAAAACAACCAAAAAACTCATCTCATAACTAGCCTAAAACCCTCACTGAAAGCAGTGACAAACCCAATAGAGAGAGCCCTCTCTGACTACAGCTGGGCTAGAAGCTGTAGCCCAAAGATTGGTTAGTGGTTACCCCGGCCGTATTCTCTTAGGAGTCAAAGAGAACAACCTGGGTGTTAACATGAGGGATATAACAGTGATCAGAGATATATTTTCCTTATTTCAAAAGGCCACTAGGATGATCATCAATGAAGGAAAATCTACATTGATTGTTGTGACCTGCTCACAGCATGAAATTCATGATGCCCTCCACAGATTTAACTTTACATTGATTGCTCTAGAGGAGGGGCTAAAATATTTGGGATACAAGTTAAAGCCAATAGGATATAATATTGCAGACTAGACTTGGCTCATTGTTAAGTTGGAAAAATGGCTAAGTACATGGTACTTAAGATTCTTATCTCACGCAGGCTGCTTGACACTCATGAAGAGTGTTCTGGAAGCGACCCCGGTCTATTGGATGTCTCTAGCCTAGATTCCTTGGGGCATTCTGGTGAGGATACAAAATATTTGCTGCAGATTCTTATGGAGGGGTAATCAGCTGGGAAGAATATTTGCCTGGGAAAAATGGGATGCCCTCACTCTTCCAAAGAAATGGAGTGGATGGCGACTCAAAAAGCTTGATGAATTTTCCTCAGCCCTAGTTGCTAAACTTGGTTGGCATTTGGTAGCTTCGAACAGTCTATGGACAAGAGTGGCCTACTCGAAATATATCGCCCCCACTAATGTTCTGGAATGGATTAGAAAACTTGCTAGGAACTTCACTGGTATTTCGATTATTTGGAAGGTTGTCCTGAAAGCTATGGATCCCATCTGCAACGGTATCGCCTGGAGAATACATTTGGGGAACAGGGTTCGCATTGGTATTGACTCGTGGATCAGCTGCAGGAATATGCACATATTACCTCCAGATCTCTTATTGCACCTAAGGGAGAAACAAATCACCCTCCTTGCGCACATTGCTGATGAGAACAACACCACATTTCTTCAACAGGCTTGGAAAACCGATCTCCAACTCAACATTCCTCCACCTTGGCAGCAGCATTGGAGGAACTATATTCAAGCCCTCATTGAGGCTCATATCCATTTGACAAGGGGAGATGATGAGATCATCTGGGCACTGGCAAAGTTAGGGAGATACACTCCAAAGGAGGGATACATTGTGCTAGCGGATCCTCGAAAGCCCCCCATACTACACAACTAGTGGAAACACCTCTGGAAACTCAAGGTGCCTCCAAGATCAAAAATTTTAATGTGGTGCATTATGAGGAATAAAATCCCAACAAGGGATAAGCTGATGAAACAATCATTCTTTGGCCCACACTGGTGTCATTTTTGCCAAAAGGATGGTGAATCTGCTTCCCACATTTTCTTGAATTGCCTTATCATTCGCCACTTATGGAACCTTGTACCATCTGCTATCCCATCTAATTGTTTCCACCTCCCGGGCACTCTAGAAGAGGCCTGGGACAAGTGGTATTCCTCTATCGCACCCCACAAACTGAGAAATCTCCCATTGTTGTTCTGTTGCGTTGTCTGGATTGCCCGCAATCAGCTTATCTTTCAAAATTCCCCTTCTCGATGGACTATAATTGCAGCCTTGATCAAAGCAGATTATGACCTCATCCCTTATGACCCGCCCATAACTATAGCTCGAATCATCACTCATGAACTGATGATCCCAACCATCCCTGGGCATATTTTGATGGGGCTGCACAGGTGGAAGGTTGTGGGGGGGGGGGTTATCCTACACCTATCTGAGAGGCACTCATATCAGCTACCCACAGGATTGAGGGGGGGCACTAATAACTTTTTTGAACTTACAACTACCTATTATATCATCCGTTTTGCTTCAGAGAAGAACTACCATGCTCTACAACTATTTGGTGACTCTATGATTTTCTACGATTGGTTGAATAAGTGTTCCTATTGATGTTGTTTTTCATTGAGGCACATACTAGATGAAGCATTAATATTGATATCCAATTTTGATTTCCTTTCATGTAATCACATCTATAGGGAGCGGAACTCAGAGGTTAACTGTCTTTCCAAAGAAGGCGCGATCCGGGAGCAGGGCATCTGGCTAATTAATGAACAGATTGATGGAGTTAGCTATCAGTACTATCACAAACCCTTTATGGACATTATGGTCTAATTATTGGACGGTTTTTTATGATATTGTACATATTTATTTTACTATTTATACACTGTTTTTTTGGCCATTATGATTAGTGCTGCACATATTTTTGGTATTATCTCCCTGTGTGGATCAAGATAATATTTACTCGGCTATTTGGAACATTTTTTGGACTCTTCCCTGACTCTGTTGGGGCTACTACCCAGATGACATTGGTAGTAGGCTTATCCTACACCTATCTGAGAGGCACTCATATCAGCTACCCACAGGATTGAGGGGGGGCACTAATAACTTTTTTGAACTTACAACTACCTATTATATCATCCGTTTTGCTTCAGAGAAGAACTACCATGCTCTACAACTATTTGGTGACTCTATGATTTTCTACGATTGGTTGAATAAGTGTTCCTATTGATGTTGTTTTTCATTGAGGCACATACTAGATGAAGCATTAATATTGATATCCAATTTTGATTTTCTTTCATGTAATCACATCTACAGGAAGCGGAACTCAGAGGTTAACTGTCTTTCCAAAGAAGGCGCGATCCGGGAGCAGGGCATCTGGCTAATTAATGAACAGATTGATGGAGTTAGCTATCAGTACTATCACAAACCCTTTATGGACATTATGGTCTAATTATTGGACGGATTTTTATGATATTGTACATATTTATTTTACTATTTATACACTGTTTTTTTGGCCATTATGATTAGTGCTGCACATATTTTTGGTATTATCTCCCTGTGTGGATCAAGATAATATTTACTCTGCTATTTGGAACATTTTTTGGACTCTTCCCTGACTCTGTTGGGGCTACTACCCAGATGACATTGGTAGTAGGCTTTTGATATTTCTTCGGCTCTATTTTATGTCGATAGAAATATCAAAATATTCATATGCATCTACAAAATGTAATTTCTTCCACTAATGAAATTATGAATTTTTCCATGGAATATTATATATTATATATATATTATATATATATATATATATATATTAATATATATATATATATTATATATATATATATATATATAATATTAAAATGATATTATAGTTCTTGAAACTTTTTCAAGAATCAATTTCTGAAATTAATCATGGTAGTTAGACAATTAGAATAGAGAAATAGGAGGAGAGAGATATTTTGTAGGGGTTGGGGGAAGGGCACAGTCACCCATGACTGGAAATGTAGACACAATTCATTCTGAAATCTAAACATGATATTGCAATTTGATTCCAACATTGGTGTTACAGTGATTGTTTTTCTCATGTGTTCTAGTATTCATATATGTTTTTCCTCTCTTTGACAGTGTTAATGAATTTACTTTGTTGTACTCATTAAAAATGTGTTGTAATCACTAAAATTAATCCTTAAGCCCTTAATGAAACACTCCACATCCATGAATCTCATTCATACTTTTTCTTCTTCATCCATCATTCTTTCTACAGAGTTGAAGCATAGATTCTTAATTGTCTGTGCCAAAACTTTGTCTCCTTCATTTTCTTCTTTACATCTCCAGCCTGCAACTCTTAGAAGGGAAAATTTTAAGGATGGATATCTTTTTGAAAGTTTATAAACCTTGGTGAATAGTAGTAATCACTAATAGAAAAATGTAAAAATTTTGAAAATATTTTTGTAAAAATATCTACATTTATGATTATATTATTTTAGTCTATATAAGATCTAGGTGAGTTTTAATTTAAAATAATTTCATACTATAAAACTTGGGCAAATTATTTTTACAAAAAAGGAAATTAGTGAATATTTTTTTTTGGAAAAAGTATAGAAAATTAGCCCACCTACGAATATTATCCCTTAAAATTTTCCCTAACTCTCAGTCTCTGGCCATTATTCTTTAGAAGGCTAGGTTTTTAGATAAAGAATCTTTCCTTGCAAACCTTCATGGCTTGTCCTTCCTTTCATTGATTTCAAATTAATTTTTTTAATTAATCTGAAGACGTCTTAGGCAAAGGTTCCCCACAGCCAGGAAATATCTCCTGAGAAGTACAACAATAATAGTTTCATTAAAAATGATGAAAATGAAGTCATAAGGATTGGACTACAAAAGGTTTGTTTAATCCACAGTACATGTGAATTTTTTAGTTATTTGTCCTCAAATGATGTAATTTGAAATCCAAGCTTGGAGATTTTGAAGAAATTCCTCCACCAAACAAAGGAATCAACAATTAGCCTTAAAAAAAAAAAGAAAAAGGAAAAGGTGTTCATTGTTATTCTTCTGCATGATGAAGCATGCTTTTAATTTGATTAACGACAACGCTGAGTATATGTATGTGCATAAAATGATCAAATTTTTATACTCATATGCTCATTACAATTGAATGATTAAATCTTGTTAAAGAAGATTTTGATTATGTGAGAAAGCAAATGGATTTGGTCAAGGAAACATTTATATCATGCATGCAGTACAATGCTTGGTCAAATTAAGTGTATTTCATGGATGCAATTTTTTCACGTTTCGATGTCAAACTTTTAATGCAGTTCACATGCGACAATCATATAACCCTACATTTAGTAACCATTT
This sequence comes from Pinus taeda, assembly GCA_000404065.3. Taxonomy (NCBI): domain Eukaryota; kingdom Viridiplantae; phylum Streptophyta; class Pinopsida; order Pinales; family Pinaceae; genus Pinus; species Pinus taeda. The sequence goes on along the minus strand of APFE031416333.1, from coordinate 3,112 downwards.
TCACAATCATATGGTTTTATCATTAATATTTTTTCAATTCATTGATTTTAATTATTTTAAGTGAATTTGTGATTAAATATTAGGAAATTAACATGTTTTCATATATATCTAAAATTATTATGAGTTTTGTGATATTATAGGCCTACTTGGAGATTCTAGAAGGGTCCTACCCGGCCATCCAACCACAAATTCGAATTTCAAATTCCAACTCATGAGGATTTGTGGAATAATTTTAGAAGATGAGGATCATTGACTATGCACATCCAAAGGAGAAGAATCATGGATGAGAGGATTTTGAGAGGATTTGTATCTTACATTTTTAGGAGATCGGTTGTAACCACAAGAGATAAATGTGGATTTAGAGAGATCTAACGATCTATATTTATTGAATAGTTATCCTTAATTTTTGTATAAATAGGAGTGGACCCTTCATACAAAGGGTTGTTAACTAATTAGTCATTAGTAGCTAGTGGTTAAGTGTTAGTGTTAATGTTAGTTTCTAGTTGGAGGTTCCAAGTTCCATCCAAGATGTGATTTGTAAAGTGAGGAGAGAGAATTCTTGTAATATCTTGTAACTTCATTTATGAAATAAATATTGCCACTTTGATCTCCAAGATGTGATAGTTGTTCAAAGTGCTTGTTGAGGAATGGAGGGCCCACATCAACCACAATTTTCATATCTTTGTACATATTCGTAACACATCATAGTTGTTTTATTTCATTTATTTTCAGCAAGTGTTTTTTCATTTTATGCAAGTGTGATTTTCCTTTCAGAAAGTGTGGTGTGATTTCATTTCAGCAATTGTGTGTGATTCCAATTATGCAAGTGTGGTGTGATTTCAATTCTGGAAGTGTGATTTCAATTTCTTTATGTTTGGTTTGGTTTGGAATAGATTGATTTAACTTGTTTGGTAATTAGTTTTAACTACATTAGATTAATCTATTCTAATAAATAACCGTCTATTAGATATAGTACATGTATACCTCATCAGTTCTACGAACCCCAGGTTGACAATTAATGACATACATTTAACTCACAATTAAATCACCCAACATTTTGGCACCGTTGTCGGGGAGGTATACATAGGTGTTTATTTTGAAAATTTAGACAACTCATGATAGTTACATTCATTTTTAAATGCATGGTTAAAATCATATTAAAATAATTTTGAATTCATATAAGATTTCAATAATTTTTCAGTACTTTGTACTAATTTGTGTGCATGACAGGAATTATCAACTAGTTGGAGTAATTCATAAGCAATTAATAGTTTGAAGAATGTTCTTCAAAGAACTTTCATGAATATTATAAATAGTTGGGATATATACCTCTCAGGAAGAGTTTATTTTAACTGCATGCAGAAACTTGTCTATCTCTCCTCCTCCACAAGAGGATCTTCAAGTCTCTTTTGATTCCTCTTGCCAATCTATTGAAGGGATTAAACAATAATGCAATACATCTGATTGGAAGCAACTGGTAGAAATTTAAGATTGAGGAATGCATGATAAAGGAGGATATTTAATGTGATCTAAACCAAGAAAGGAATCAGGAATGTCATGGCCTTATTGAAAGAGGGTTCCAATCAAGGATCAAGTCACATCACTCTTCCATTCTTCCTTACTCCTTGATTGTATCATCAAAACAACTAGTATTTCATGCTTTGATGTAATTTAATGCATATTTTTGAGAACTAAGCATGAATATATTTTTACTCCTATTATGCACATGGTTACATTGGAAATGTGCATACACTTGAGACAATTTTTCTATTTCCATTAGAGTAGAGTAGAATCAATGAATAAAAGTCAAGTTTAGTGATGTGTTTTTATTAAGGTTGTTAAGTTAGATTTCATTTTATTTACAATATTATTTATTCGTGGTGCAGTAAGAGCCACCCAACTCACTAATCATTTGTAGGAAGATGTAGAAAGATAAGGAATACTTGAGAAGAAGGAGACAAATGAGTTTTGAGAGCCACAATTTGAAATTTAGAGATCAAATCATTTCAATTTCTCTTTTTAATTTCACATGACAAATTAATAAAGAGTTTCAATATTTTTTAGTATGCTCTCTTATTGCACTCTCTACGACCTTGATCCAAGTCTGGGTGTGAAGAAGGACCTTTCCAAGACCTTTTACTTTCATGATGTGTTAAAATTTCATTTTAAAATAACATTAACAAATAAAACTACATATTATAAAGAAGAGGAACATAACAATCATCAACACATGAAAACAAAAGTCGTTGATAAGGGAGTTCATCCAGGAGGGACTACGTCTCTGGGCCCTAGTGTCAAGATGGTATAAGCCGCTGCATTATGTGTTGTCAATAAAGATGATGTACACAGAGATGATGTCTCGATCATACAAGGAAAAATGCCCTCATACAGGAGTGTCTCTAAGAGACATTCCACAACTAGAACTCTCAATCAAAAGGCTCCTATCAATATGACACAAAAAAAGCATGGTGCGCATCCCGCCAACATGGCACAAAAAGGATGTCAAAGAAAAACACATGCATGACGATAATAAGAGTATCCCAACAACATACAATAAGGGATCTCAAAGCATAACATAAAGAATTATGACAACAAGTACGTCATATAGAAGATTCTGCATCAAATCAGCAAGGAATCATGACAACATGGAATAAATAAGATCCTACCTCAATATCAATCAAGGATCTATGCAGCATAATGGAATAAGAAGAAATACATGAATAAATCATATACCTCACACCACAAATGGTACATGAAGAACTGGATGAAGGAGTGGATTTTCATAAGACAATCCATGGTGAATACGTTGTTCACATTATAATGAGCAGGCACAACCCACTACCAATCTGTCATGGCCTTACTATGAATGGCCATATGAAGAAGTGGAGCCTCTGAAACAGAAATTGTCACAATGTTAAACCATTGATCTCACATCATCGCTAAAAAAGAAGACTGTTCTGGACTTCTCTACAATGTAACTCTCAGGCTATCTGGTGTTTTGTAGCACTCTAGCTACATTATTGCAGCTCTATGGCTTTTCCTGACCTCTTGGTGGTTTGATTGCCTTCTCGTGCTACCTCGATCATGCTCTATGGCACTCAAGCTCTGCAAC
>APFE031416331.1:9594-30091 GCA_000404065.3 Pinus taeda | reverse complement strand
ACCCTGCTTATCATTCAAAGACAAAGCACATTGATGTTCAGTATCACTTTGTGAGGGATATGATAGAAGACAAAAAGGTGTTGCTGGTAAAGGTGGACACTTTGAAGAATACTGTAGGTGCATTGACAAAATATGTTAGCTCTGAGAAGTTCTGTTGGTGTAGAGAAACAATGGGTGTTTCAGGGCTGGAAAAATGACTAAGCTCTCCTGTGGACCCCTGTGGAAAGAAAACAACAAGTGGGAGATTGTTGGGTTGTGTTATATTCTTTCCACATAGTTAACAGGGGGTTTGAGGTGTACCCGTAACCCCACTTTATGGTGTCCGGGGTAGCACCCCGGAAAATTTTGGTTTTAGACCCTATGTTAGGTTGGGCGGACCCACCTATGGTTTTGTGCATGATTTTCGCACATGTTTTTTGGATTTTGCAATGGTTTTCGGTCCATGGTATTGGATCGATGGTTTTTTGGTCCATGGTATTGGACGTGATGGTTTGTCGGTCCATGGTATTGGATGCTTCAGCATGTATAAATATGTATTGTAACATTGAAAGGAATATAATGAAAAATCAAGCTGGTAGTCTCGGTTTTGAGATCTAGTGGGAAATCTTTGTGTATATGTGTTTTATGTGTTATGCTCTCGCATTTTTTATTTTTCCTGTGATTTAGAATTCGTATGAAGGTAATTTTTGTATAGGGTTAAAACCTACCGAGGTTCAACATTAGTTACCCAAACAAATCCCTACACTACTAGCCCTTTCAGCATCAGCTTGTAGAGTGCAAACCAAAGTCTCACCCGAAGCAGTATGGGGGAATTCTGGAACCAGGTTTCTGCACCCTGAGATAGTTGTGATGTCGGTTTATACCTTTTTTTCCTGCTTTCGTATAGGTCACTAAGTTCTAGGGCTCTGTCAGTCTAGTCATTTATTCTGCCCTTCAGTACCTCTGCGAAGGGGTACTATTGACCTTCGCGTAGCCCTAACCTCTTGTTCAGGTACTTTCACTCTAGTAGGATAGCATATTGTGTAGATTTCCAAGTTATCTTAAGTGTCTATCTTATCTTATTAAATGATCACAAGTAGAATTTCATAAACATATATTCTTACTTGCATTTGATTAATTAATATAGTCACATACATTCACTCATCACATGAACATTATATATTAGACCCAAAATGCAATATAACCAGATGCATTAACAATAATTAGATACATAGAATTTGTAGAATAATTTTGTTTATTGATATTTTCAGACTATTACAAACTCTATCCACCTTCCACACACAGTTGCAGGGGTCTGCGCACTCAGCTGTGGATTTACACCCTAGGCCTTTGTGTAATCTGTTGCATAGCCTCTACCTATGGTAAGACCTGAAACTTAAACTTCTCTAAAGTCTTCCTCCTTATCGCTTAAGACTTCTCACTACTTAGAGCTTACTTACTTAGCTCTTTTTATATAATCCCATGGTTCGCGGACCATGGGTAGATCTTTACAACTGGCTTTGCACTTTACAAAATAAGGGCAGACAACCCTTTGTGACTCATGACACCTTCACACTTCATGACTACAAAATGCAGAGAATTTAAAAATTTATCCCAAAACATGGGCTTTTAGCCCCAAAACTACCATTGGGGGATCCTGTTCCCAACAGCCCCCCAACACAAACATCATGACTTGCCCTTGAGTCACTCTGCGGGTGCAAATATCTTAGTGCGAAGACCTCCCATCTCGATCTGTATGACCGCAACCTTGGTAGAGTAGTGCGCAACTACCTCCTTTGCTTCTTTGACAATCTGCTTGATCACTGCTCCTGCACTATCAACCTGAAGCTTCTGGTGAGTTGCTTGCAAACTTGCAAGATTTCCTTTAATAGAGGTCGTAACCAAATATGCCTCATCCAACTAGGGCTTCAGTTGCACCTTTAGCATTGCCTCCTTGTTATGCACTGCATCTACATGCTCCTTTAACTACTTGGCCTCCTACATCCTTTCCAGTCTCTGTGTGAGCATAGCAGTTCTTGCTATGCCTTTTACCTTGTCAAAGCACTGGTGCAGTTCTCACGCTTCTATCTCTAGTCGTTATACATTAGGGTCCTCTTGCAGGCTCATGAAGACCTCGAACGACTATTCAAAAAGTTTTGTGCATTCTGCTACTACATTGTCGACCACCGCTATTGCCTCTATGACAGTGGTTGCATGCTTCTTCCTTACTTCTGGCAAAGTTGAAGTCTATGCCTTCAACTATAATTCGGTGATCTACAACTTCAATTCCAAATGAACCCTCACCATATTTTTTTTCAACATCACACACCCCTGTAGCTAGCTTGTGGATGTGCACCTCAACCACTTCTTCCTCAAGAATGGCCAACTTTGGGACCATTTGACATGCCTCCTCTATGACCTGAATTATTCTCTTGTTTTGCATAGTTACCTTGTCACAGTGGCAATGGTAGAGTCTCTCTGTAGGGCCATCTATTCGTTATTAATCCTCTACTTGTTGAACACATGTAGAGCACGCTGTTAATGGGCCCTCAGCTCCACGATCACTCCATCCTGTAATAGGTGGAGTGCCTCACTAAGGAGAACTACTAGATTTAACCCTGCTCCCTTGAGGGTCCTAATAGTGGGACTGTCAACATCATTCTCCATGGTCAATTCTTCATCAGGCAGCACTATCACACACAGCATCTTAGCAGCTTCTAAAGTGCAGATAGCAAGGCTCATCGACATCATGCCAACTTGTGACGTGCAGGTCTACAGCTCCTGTAGACCTGTCTGGATAGCCCACAATATTAGTTGTTGCTACTTCTCAAACTGCTGTAGGGCCTTCGCGGTGACATATCACATCGTATCTCCAATGTCATGCAAATGGCCCTCTGTGAGGGTGATTAGGTCCGGCGATGTCTTAGTGGCCTTGCATTTCTTCCTAGACCCTCCTTTCTCTTGCTCCCTTCGATGTTTGGTGTAGGTGTACGTCACCTATGGGTCCACCCTATGATGCTCTGTTTTCTCATCCATCTCTTCCTCTGTCTCGGTCTAAGGCGACCTAGCACCTCTGTCAAAGCCCCACTTTCTTCCAATTATTTTCTTCTCCATCTGTTAAGTAGCATTGCGCTTCACCTGGGCCTTGTCAGTGGCCTCCTTTTTTCTCTTTTCAACTAGCTATGTCATCCTGAGCTTGGCCTCCTTCTTCCCTCACTATGAGGTAGACTTTATCGCTCCCACTGTCAAGTCTGATGTAGTGTGCAACTCTGCCAGGCAATGATCCAGCACTGCATCATTTGCATCATCGGTTGCTAGGTAAGGCAAGTCATACCATGTCGGCGCAGGATCCTTCCCCGTCTTTATGGACACATGGTGAAAATATACCTTAAACTCCACGTATCCCTATAGGTTTGCAAACACAGTTAGTGACAATTGCGGTTTGCGATTGATGGCCATGCAGATGTTCACCTCCATCAAGACCTAGAATATCTTGTTGTCCTTGATGCGCTGCGCATCCTTGGTCACCCATAACAAAGTGTACTTCATTGTTTCTGGTAGTTCTAGCATGACTAAAGGAAATTGGTTATATTCTGGCAGCTCCCATCCTACCAACACAATAGACAACAAGAGCCACATGTAGTGGAAAGTATTGTTGAGCTCCTGTGCCTTACAGCAGTTCACAAGGAACTCACCGCAGAGATAATGCACCCAATTGAAATGGACTCCTTCGGTGCACGAGGCTACTAGCACAACCACAAGTGCCAACACCTCATTGGCACGACACTTCCTCATCACCTTCCCTACCAAAATCTGCATGGCCACCTTTACAGTAGGGTCACTGATACTTGATATGGCATAGCCCCACGATTTCTTCACAAGCTAAAATTTTTCGTTCATGGCCTCCACAAGGGCCTGCTCGCTACCTTTTCCACCAAACATCATGGCTGAATTTTCTCCTATGTAGGGAAATCACGTGAACTTGTGGATCAATTTATCAGTGATGGGTATTGGCTCCTCCAGCCAGAAACACCCATCATGCACTAAGCATAGTAGTTGCTTGATGACCAGGACTATAATCAAGGTGCAGTTGTAGTGCGGCGCCCATAGTAGGTTGAGAAGACCTATCTTGTCTACTCCTCGGAGCCACTTCCATGGCTCCAATGCAGTCATCTTGGTGGTTGTGTCAATAATGCAGCGCATTAGCTACTCAGTTTCCAAGTGCGGTAACTTCTCATGGTAAGCTAGGTCCTAGTATTTGATGTTTAACAGAGGAACCCGCCTCAAGTGAGGTCCTTCGAAGACAATCTCATCTGGCAAGAGAAGGTTTTGCAAGGGGACATTTCTCTCATCAATATCTTTTGGCACCTTAGTCTTGCTGTTGCCTTATATGGGCTTGACCCAGGTTCGGAAGAATTATTAGCCAAACAAATCCTGCAGCTACCTGCCCTTTCGGCTACAGCCCGTGAAGCGCGGACTAAGGTCTGACCCGAGGTAGTAGGGGAGGGTACTGGAACCATGTTAACACACTTAGGGGATATCTATCATGTGGGTTGGGGCTTTTGCATTGTTATATAGCCTCGCACTGCACCAGATTCATGTAGATCAGAATACCCTTATCATGCTTATTACAGATTGAATCACTTATTACTGGTTTGATCTAGTTAAAGCAGTCTTTAAGAAAACATTTATTACTTTTTTCTACTTTGTGGATCCAGATTAACCTAGTTCACATGTATTCAACCATAGCAAATGCAGAAATCATAATAGTTCACTTATCATAAAAGAGTAAAGTCGCAATTAACGCAGAATTCAGAAGAAACTTATCTTTATTACCAATCCTCAACAATACATCCAGATCCACCCTGCGCACTTAGATGTAGGGGTCTGAGTACACAGTTGTAGACTTTTTAGGCCTCTGCGCACTCAACTGCAAAGCATCTACCTTCTATCCTACTCCCTCAACTTGGACTTATAAACACTTTCAGGCTATTTCCTTTAAGGACCCATTACATTACATCTTCCAAAAGAACTTATTTCCCTCATAGAACCCCACTCTATTTATACTTTCCCTTGGCTTGTGATCCCTCTGCGGGCTAACTCTATTACTATTTATTAACATTATTTTTGGGCGAACTACCCTTTGACTCAACCTAATATAGCTCATGCTCCACACTTTCCACCAAGTCTTTTACCCTAATGTTACCCAAAATTCTGGGCTTCGCACCCCATACTCGTTCTGCGAGGCTTCCGCTACCCAACGATCCCCCAACACAATCATCATGACTCATCTCGAGTCACTTGTTGGCATGGCTAGATGCTCTGCCTTGGCTTCGTGGTTCACCTCCTGTTGAGTGGCACTCATCATCCAGTTACTCCTGCTTTGTCTCCGACAATGCTTCATCCATCTCCTGCTTCATTGTTTCTACCACAACTCACAACCGATGATGCTCATTTTTCTCTGCTCGGTTAGCATAGAACACTCCCTCCTAGGATTTTAGCACAAGCAGAGGAGCCGCATACGGGACCTCCTAGTACCAGTGTAGCCCTTTTCGACCATCGTATCTTCTCTTCGCACTGTCCACTGCAACTTGTGTTGCGATTTTGCAAGTCCCTGGTTGCTTTCTGCAGGATCCCAAACATCGAGAACCATCAGAGGTGACTTAGTGACTACATCTCCACCCATGGCTACTGTCTATCCATCCTTTTGTTTTTCTATTGTAGTGCACCATCATGCTCCTAGGCAAGGTGACGACGTTTGGACCAATTCTACTTTGCATTCCCTTTTTCCTGGTACATACCCTACTAGTGATGTTGCAACCTATGGGATACGCGTAGCTATTAGTACCAGACTCCTTAGAGAGTCCTACTCCTCCCTCGGCTAGAGTACTACCTCCAGGCGCATTCCTGGTGTAGATACGATGAACAACTCCATTTGTATTTCTGAAGCGTAGGCTTCCCAGTGGATTCCCCATGGTGATTTATAAGCCATGCAATCTTCAAATGCTTGGATAGCTACTCATTCCATCTCGTGTAACCTTCCCGTGTGAAATCTGTGGCCGATCATTTCATATCTGGGTCATATTGTTGCTCTTAATTGCCTACCACCCTCTCCCTTTTTCCATAATGCAGCCCTCTTTTCATGAACAATGGTATTAAAGGTCATCATTCCATGGAACAGTGCACCCGCATGGCTTTGTCTACAGAACCACACCCCTGATTGTTGGCCAAATGTACGCACACCCTGATACCTGCGCATCTGTCCCTGAGACTATTTTATCGTCCCTCGCTCTCTTTCAACTGGTCGGAGTGATGAGACTCTCCTTCGAATAGTTATTCAGGCAGTCAGGCTACCTATATAGAGATTCAGGAGACTGCCATTCACTCTTCCTGGGAAGGGGTCTCTGTTGAGCTTAGCCAGCTGAACTGTTCCCCCATCAGTTACTTCTTTAACGACATAAGGTCCCAACCAATGCATGCAGAGTTTAATAGGGAATTTCTCAAACTTACGGTCATATAAAAGTATGAGATCATCCTTCTTGAACTTGCATACCTTGATATGATGATCATGCCATGCTTTATCATGCTATTTTTGTACTTGCTAATGAAATCCCACCAGAAATCGTTCTTCATCCAATTCATCGAGCTATGTGAGCCTTTCCTCCAAGGCCCCATGATCTACCATTCCTGTAGCTGCTGCAATCCATAGATTGGGCATGCTATATTCCATTAGCATCATGGCCTCCTTACCATAGACTAGTTGAAACGATGTCTGGCATGTCAACCTTTTGTATGTTGTTTAGTATGCCCATAGCTTCACAGGGATGCGCAAGTCCCAATCATTCCATTTCACATTGCAGATCTTAGTCAGCACAGTTTCCAAAATTTTGTTGAATGCCTCAATGGTCCCATTTTCTTGCGGATGGTATGGCGTGCTCTATTCGTGATATATCTAGAATTCCTCAATGAGCATGATGATGGTTTCATTCAAAAAATGCTTTCCTCGATCACTCATGAGAATGTTAGGACACCCAAACCTGGTCAACACATTCTCGAACAAGAACTTTTCCGCTGTCGTGGATGTGCAATTCTTAACTGGTTGTGCTTCTACCCATCGGGTCAAGTATTTGGTCGCAGTGATAATAAGCGTGCGCCCATCTTCCCTCATGGTTCAGTAGGCCCGATGAAATCAATCACCCATTTATCAAATGGTTGTAGCGTTACCTGTGGCTGAAGCGACATTTCATCCCTTCACGACGGCCTTCCCATTCATTGGCATACATCACAAGCCTGACAGTGTGCTTTTGAATCTTGATGTAGGGTGGGCCACCATAATCTGGTGCGAAGAACCTTCTGGGCTATGGTGCGGCTCACATAATGTCCGCCAGCAACCCCTCCATGTGCTTCGACAAGGATCTGTTCTCACTCAAACTCTGGTACATATCAATGTAATATCTCATCATGGACCATCTTGTACAGATAGCTGACAATCACAGTGAAATCAGCTGCTCGTGTCACCAATTCCTTCTTTTGTTGCACATAATACCCCTACAACGTAGTGTCGATAGTCAAAAAATAGATTATATCTTCAAAGTGGTCATCCGCAATGCACACTGCATACAACTGGGCGTCTAGAAGTCCTTCTTCTAGATTCGTGGGTTCCTCACCCGTCTCAATCTGGGATAAGTGGTTTGGACAGGCATTCAGATGTCCCGGCTTTACAACAACCTCAAAATCATATTCTTGAAACAACAACAACCATCGATAGATGTGCCCCCCCAACATAGGCTTATTCACTAACTATTTTAGTGTAGAGTGATCATTATACATCTTCAAATGTCCTCCAAGAAAATAGTGGTGATACTTCTAGAGTGCATACACCATCATCAATCCCTCACGTTCAGTAGTAGAGTAATTCTTTTCAACTTTCGACAACCTTCAACTTGCAAACGCAATCGGGTGCTCAACTCCCTCTGCTCCTTCCTGTGTAAGTACTGCTCCTAACGCGATACATGACACGTTGACATGCACATGGAACTCCACATCCCATTTTGGAAAGATCAAGATAGGGGCAGATGCCATTTTTTCCTTCAGCAATTTTAGGCTTTTGTTACATTTCTCATTCCAGCAATACGTGGCATCCTTTTTTAACAACTGTTCCATTGGAGTTGTGATCTGGGCGCAACCTTTTATGAGTTTCTGATAGTACCCCGTGTGTCCCAGTGTAGTGCGGAGCTACTTGACACTACGCGGTGCTTGTAGACCTAGTATGACATCGTTCTTTGCCGAATCCACCATCAGGCCTTGCTTAGAAACTACGTGACCTAGCAAGTTCCTGAAAGGAACAAGGAACATACACTTATTTAGATTGAGCACAATCTAGTGTCGATGACAGGTATCTAGCATTAATCGTAAGCTCTTAGTATGTTTTTTAACTAGGCTAAACATAGTCCAATCATCAAGATAAACTTCCAAGAATTTATGTATGAATTCCTTGAATGCAGCTACCACAATGAGCGAAAATATTGTCGGTGCATTCTTCAACCCAAATGGCATCACCGTATACTAAAAACAACCCCATTTCATAGCAAAAATTGTCTTTCTTTGATCTTCTAGCACGATATTGATCTGATGGTATCCAGAGAACCCATCCGTAAAGGAATGCGCTTCCTGCCCACCCACATTTTCTAAGACTTCATCGGTAAAAGGTGTGGGAAATGGATCGTTAACACAAGCATCATTGAGTTTCCATAGATCCACGTAGATGCAGATCTCACACTTTTTTTTCTTCTCCTATACCACCATCAGACTTACCCAATCAGACTCCTCGACTGGTTCAATGATCTCGGTTGCCAGCATCTTATCTAGTTCTTCTCGTACTTTTGCTTTGTATTTTGGATTCAATCGGTAAGTTCGTTTCTTTATTGGCTTCACGTCATGCTTCAAAGTTATCTTAATCATTCCTAGTTCGCCTCGAATCCCTTTCAGCTCCATAATCTTGGTAGGGAAGAGGTCTCGATACTCCCGGAGCAGCTCGACAACCTTTTCTACTGTAGTGTCGTCCCAGTAATCCACAAGCATAGCATACTTTGTTTCTTCCTTTGTTTTGATATTCACTTGCTTCATTTTTAATGGTGTTATGACATCTAGATCTTCTATTTTGGGGCCGCGCACTTCTCAACTTCCTTCGGATTTTGGGATATTGATGTCACGTGGATCATCGTCGTCATCTTCTGCTTTTACATTGTAACATTCCAAGGCCCAGCTTAGCTATCACGAGCAATCTAGCTGCACGGCTCCTTCCGGTTCTAGTGGCATCATGATAATTGCGGTCTTTACTAGTTTTAATGTGTCGTCCACTGTATCCATCCATTGATCCTCAAAAAGAAATGTTCAAAGAAATCGTTCGCACAAGATATACCACTCCCCTGTGCCATGTTGGAGCTCTGTTTTAGTATACCAATTCCTTGGGATATCATCCAATGTATGATCCTCACCATAGGATTTGGTCAAATCTCCAAGAATTCTTGGTTCATGTGTGACTGAGAGCTCAACAACTCAATTCTCAAAATGCCAACTGTTTTAAATTGGTTAGCCACCTGTAATTTATAGGGCATTTTGAATTCAAATCCAATCATTCCCCCCACATTCGATTCATTAATGCTGGATTGGCAGCATATTTTCAAGGATTTGATCCATATATTCCATATTAAATGTTGGCTGCCTGCTTCATTTGGCCGCATTTGTACCATCAAATCATGAAAACTAACTTTAATGGTTACTTTTCATCTGACCTTCGTGATTTCTCCCTAGGTAGCGCAGCTCCCTTCGCACTGTTGCAAACCCTATGACACTTCCTTGCTTCGCATAATCCTCCAATTGCGTAGCTCCCCAACTCAGGAAGTTTATCTTTTAGTGCTCGGTCACCTATAGCACTAAGACTATGCTACCCTCATATAGGCACATGGCCATACTACCAGTGTATGGCTTCAATCTGCTACTGTTCACCTTTCCTATGAAGGGATCTCCATTCAATTTAACCAACTGAACCTCTCTATTGTCGGTAATTTCCTTAATGACATACGGCCCTAACTAGTGCATTCTAAACTTGCCTGGAAATTTATCAAACTTACTGTCATTTAAAAAAACCAGGTTATTTACATTAAATTTGTGCAGCTTAATGTGTCAATCACGCCATACTTTTTCGCACTGCTTTTTGACCTGTTGGTGAAATCTAACTAGAAAACTCTATTCCTCAAGCTTAGATAGTTGTGTGAGTCTCTCTTCTAGGGCTCCATGATCCATCATACCAATGAGTGCCACTATGCACAGACTAGGCACAATGTATTCCATGGGAATCACTGCTTCAACACCATATATAAGCCTAAAGGGTGTCTGTCCAAGCAACTTCTTGCATGTCGTCTGATAGGCCCATAGTACTGCAGGTATGCGCATGTCCCAATCACTTTGGTGAGCATTACAAACCTTGGTCAATGTGTTCTCCAACACTTTATTGAATTCTTCCACCATACCATTAGCCTATGGGTGATAAGGCGTGATCTTCTGGTGATATACTTGAAATACCTCTGTCAGCGCGCTTATTGTTTCATTCAGAAAGTGTGTACCTCAATCACTGATCAAAATCTTTGGACACGGAAATTGCATTAGTACATACTCAAAGAGGAACTTCATAGCAGTCACACCTATGCAATCCTTCACAGATTATGCCTCCGCCCATCGATTCAAATACTCTGTCGTGGTGATAATGTACCACGATCCCATCTTCTTCCCTTGGGGCTGAATGGGTCCCACAAAATCTATCACCCATTTCTCAAAGGGTTGTAATGTCATCTGTGGATTCATAGGTATCTCATCCCTTCGTGATGGTCTGCCTATCCTTTGACACACATCACACGCTTTGCAGTAAGATTTTGAATGCTGATGGAGGGTTGGCCACCATAACCCTGCGCGTAGAATCTTTTGTGCGGTCGCTCTCCCTACATAATTTCCTCCCGCGGCACCCCGATGAGGATCTGTAAGGATACTTCTCCTTTCAAACTCCAATACATACCGTCACAATATTTCATTAGACGCCATTTTCTACAAATTCCCAACAATGACAAAAAAGTTTGTCGCGCAAACAACTAACTCCTTTTATTGTATGGTGTAACCTTTCTGGGCAGTTCCTATTGTTAGGAAGTGGATGATATCTTCAAAATGACCATCCGTGATGCCCACTACAAATATATACACGTCAGGCAATCCCTACTCGAAATTAGTGGGCTCTTCCCCTGTTTTGATGCGTGACAAGTGGTTTGGTCCAACGTTCAGTCATCCAGGATTCACAATAACTTCAAAATCATATTCCTAGAACAATAACAACCATCTACGGATTCTCCCCACAACATAGGCTTATTGACCAGGTATTTCAATGCTGAATAATCTGTATACATCTTCAAATTTCCACCTAGCAAATAGTGTCTAAAACTTTGGAGCGTGTATACCATGGCTAACCCCTCGCACTTGGTGGTGGAATAGTTCTTCTCAGCTTTGGTTAACCTTCTGCTTTCGAACTCTATCATATGGTCCAATTCTCATTCGCCAGCCTGTGTCAGCACTGCTCCCAGCATTATGCATGATGTGTTGACATGTATAAGAAACTCCTTATTCCAATATAGGAAGACTAGAATCGGCACGGTGACCATATTTTCTTTCAACACATCCAAGATTTTCTTATAGTCCTCATTTGGGCAGAATGTGACATCCTTTTTCAAAAAATTCTCCATAGGTGCGGTGATCTGGGCATAGCCTTTGATAGAATTTATGTAATATCTAGTATGTCCTACAGTGGCACGCAACTGTTTCACACTCCTTGGCACTTCCAAGTTAAGTATCACTACGATCTTCACAGGATCTACCATCAATCCCTGTCTACAAACCACATGACCCAGCAGGGTCCTAAAAGGAACACAAAATAGGCACTTCTTCAGATTGAGTGTGATCTGGTACCTTTGAAAGGTATATAGCATCAGGTGCAAACTTGCCACATGGCATTTCACCAGCCCAAACATAGTCCAGTCATCAAAGTACACTTCCAGAAACATATGAATAAATTCCTTGAACACAGCAACGACTACGCATGAAAAATCATAGGTTCATTCTTCAATCCAAAAGTCATTACAATATACTGAAAACATCCCCACTAAGTCACGAAGGTCGTCTTACTCCTATCCTCCGGTGTGATTTTTACATGATGGTACCTAGAGAACCCATCAGTGAAGGAATATGCTTCCTGGCCACCTACATTGTCCAATACTTCATCAGTGAACAGAGTCTGGAAAGGATCATGTATGCAAGTGTCATTCAACTTCTTGAGACCCATGCATATCCTTATTTCATATTTCTGCTTCTTTTCCTGTACCACCAATTCAGATTCTTCTACGGGCCCAATGATGCATGCCGCGAGCATCTTGTCTAGCTCTAATCAGACCTTCTCCTTATACTTTGGATTGAGAGGGTAAGGTCTTTGCTTAACCGACTTCGCGTCGGGCTTTAACGTGATCTTCATAATGCCCAAATCTCCTATTATCCCTTTTAGCTAGTAAAATAGGTAGGGAACAAATCTTGGTATTCATGGAGAAATTCAACGACCTTATCCCACGTTGTGTCATCCTAGTAATCTCCAATCTTTATGAATTTGGGTTCTTCCTTCATACCAATATTTACCTATTTTGTTTTCAGTGGTGCAGTTATATTAGGATTCCTAATCTGTGGTCCCTCAACATCGTGGTGATGCCCTATTTTAGGGATGTTAATCTTTTGTGGATCGTCATCTTCTTGTTCAGCGGTCATGTTATAGCATTCCAACACGTAACTCAACTGAGTAGTCAAATCGGGTTCAATCAGATCCAATGGATCCTACGGTATCCTAAATATTGCTACTTTCACTTATTTTAGCGCTTCATCAATACAGTCAAACCCATCTTCAAAGCTGAATGTCATTATGAATCCTCCGTGTAGAATATCCCATTCTCCTGTACCATGGAAAAGCTCTATTTATAAGTACCAGTTCATCGCAATGACATCCAAGATGTGGTAGAACAAGTGCACCCATTTTAGTTGGGGATTCACTACATAAGCCTGAGCCCATTTCTCCAAATATGTGTGCAAATCATCCTTCCCATCATATTTTCCCGTCATTTGTACCTTCAGCTTCCCAAATCCTGTTCTCATCATCCTCCTATGCTTGCACCAATCATCAAAGCTACCCTTGTGCGTACACCACCACCTTGCATGCCTAGTGGGCAGTGCCCAATCCAAATCCTAGAAGCATTGCTTCTCTGGTACTTCCCTCTAAAATGCATCCAGAAATACATCTACATCATTTAAGCCATCATAAGTGGGTAACTTCTTACCTATGATGACACACAATGCAGCGACTGGGTCATCATGTTACAACTCAGTGTGGTTACTTCATGTAATCGATTTTTGCAGTGCTCTAATTCTTCATCAAAGTTTGAGGCGTTGGAACTCTCGTGATCCCACATAATTCATCTATCTATTTTTGGATTCACCCAATACTGGTCTCGCACTGTTATCTTATAGATAGAGTCCAAATCATCATCACTCTCAGAATCGCAGACTGGTTCAATATAGCACGATCCCTCAGTAGGATCCAGGGGTGCTATTACGTGGAGCGATTTATTTTCAAATATCATCTTCTACTTCTTTAGGTTGATTACCCCATTCATGTCAATAACCCAATCAATGCCAAGGAGCGCAGGGTAGGGGTTGTTATCATCGATAATTTCTATTACTTCAAAATCAACCAATGTGCCTGCACTTTCATTATCTACAGTCACCCCTTGTAGTTGCCCCATGTGGATGATCTTCTGTTGATTTGCCATCCTTAACTAAATTGGAGACCACTGCAACGCAAGTCTTCCCATCTGCTCAGAAGTATGCTTTGGTAGGATGTTCACGTCTAACCCCAGATCCAAAATAACCTGATCCATTTCATATTCTCCTATCTTCTTAGTCAGTCTCATTTCTCATCCTATCCTTGCTTTATGCTTACCAATATTTCGTACCACGCATGGTTCACCTGTAGTGTTTCCATCACATATGCTTATAAGCTCATGTAAGCCCTTCACAGCCTTGCTATCATGCAACAACTTCATGCAGGTCTCTAGAAAGGTTGTAAGCATAGAAGGGTCCATTTCCTTATTAGGATTATCCTTACTCCCTGAGGTGGAGAGCTCAGTGAAGCTCTTCTTCACTTCCATGAACATTTTTGTGTGTGCTCCAAATCAAATTTATCCTCCTTCGCTGGATCTTTGCAAACCCACGTGTTGTCTTTAGGTTGTTTCCCCTTATTATCCCCCCTTGCAATTCCACTTCAAAGCACTATATTCACATTCAGATCCTCTTCATGAGGCTCAAACCTCACCATCTGCAGGTTCTAAGTTGGCCGTGGTCGTAGCACCCCTTTGTCACGTATCCTGGCTATTAGCTTAGGATAATCCTTCATTTCATGATCAAACAAAATGCAATATTTTCACAATCGATGTGTAGGGTTAGTGCAATCATGGACATAGTGTCCTAGTCATCTACAATTGTAGCAGATTAACTATCCCTGACCTCTACCTGGTCCTCCTCATCCTTAGTGTCGTTCGCCCCCGTGAAAACCTATTTGTGCCATCACTGCACTTTGGTCAGAGGGCCACGTTTCTAGATGAACCCTATAGGGGGGTGTTCTATCCATCATCATGCCCTACCAACCTGCAGAATTTGTAGAACAGCTGCTATGGTGTATGTACAAACTTCTGCAGCAAATGACAGTTATCTGCCATATTTTTTTCTACTACCTGACCTAGGGTGCACCACAATGCAGGCCCCGCACTTGGTCCTGCTTGGGCCTTTGGCCTCAAAGACATCGACCCTCCTCTTGCAATATAGTTTGCAAAGACCGGAAAATGGTCTTTGTCATGCCCATGACCTTTACATTTCAGGCACCATACCTCATCGCACACCTCCGGTCGAACTATTATGTCTCGCTTCAGAGTTTGGATTTCAAGGAAAAGATTTTGCAACTGTGCATGGATCTGTTGAAACCCAATATTTGTATCTTGCATCAATGTTTCATGCACTCTCATTGCAAACTCCAAGGCCTCTGCTCGAGTCATTATCATTTGTTTTGATAGTGCAACCCTTAGGTGTGGCAGGTGTGAAGCCACGAACCACTCGTGGTGTTGTCCATATGTTAATTTCATATTAGCTTCATGGATTTTACATTTCAACCTTTGATCCAATTCCCAAGGTGTCTCATCTGTTTTCATCGTGATTTCCTTAAACCCTACAATCGACTGTGCCTCAAATTTAAGCCTACTGAATTCCTTATTCAACATGGTCTGAATGTCAGCCACCTCGACATTTGGGTTATCATTAGAGTACTTAATGTACTAGGTTAGTGTGTTATCCTACAAAGCACTAACTGGTTTTAGCTTCTTCATATGATCATCTGTAATGCCCTGAGCTTCCCACGCAGCCTTCAAAATGAACCAAAAATGGTCCGGGTCCTCATTTCCCAAGCCTTTAAACAAAGGCAGCTTTACTGAATTTTCCATGCTAAACTGCAAGGGAGGTGGTGGTGGTATGGGTAAAATCGTAGGTGATGGTGGTGAAGTTGGAGGTGGTGTGGGTGGAGGTGGCAGTCGCGGGAATCCTTGTCTTATTAACTGAATTGCACTTCGCAGAGAAGCTTGTGCTACTCCCTCTTCGTCACCTAGCAGAGGTGAAATCAATGGACTATATTTAGGACCCTTTCTCCCTTCGTTCCTATAAGTCTTTCTGCTTCATGTAGCTTCGAACATCAAGGTAGCTTCATAACCCATTTTTTGTAAAATAACATCTTAATCCATGTATTCAAAGACTTCAAGTACTTACCTCGTGGACCTTTGAAAAAGAATTGCTCTGCCTCATTGTAGCTAACTGAGCTATCGACCGCAAATTCAGTCACAAATCCTCCTATGATGCGATCGAGCCAATGATCAACAGCGCAAGCAATCTTATCCTTAGAAGCTTCTAGTCTCTGTACTAACTCTGGGGTCCAGACAATAGGACCATCAAGTCTCCACCTTCCTTGGCTATTTTCTATCTTTGTGATCCACTCGTATAGCTCAACTGGAAAGGAACAAAAAAAGATCTCATTAATTTATGTATATAGGTACCTGTCCAGCCACAGTTTCTTTGTCAGCCGCAGATTTTTGTTCTCCTGCGCTGCAATTTCGTCGATCTTCCTATCCAACCAGTCTTTGATCTCTTTCTTAGTTAGATTGCAGTAATACAACATCACACATCTCTTATGCAGATTCTGGTCCAGGAAACAGAACCTTTTTTTGGTTGCGTGGATCTTAACCTAGGTTCAACATGAGTTAGTCAAACAAATCCCTACAGTACTAGCCCTTTTGGCATCAATCCATAGAGTGCAGACCGAAGTCTCACCCAAAGAAGTATGGAGGGATGCTAGAACCAAGTTTCCACACCCTGAGATGGTCATGATGTCAGTTTATACCTTTTGTTCTTGCTTTTGCGCAGGTCACCAAGTTCTAGGGCTTTGTCAGTCTAGCCCTTTATTTCTCCTTCGGTACCTCTGCGAAGGGGTATTATTGATCTTCGTGCAACCCTAACTTATGGTTTAGGTACTTTCGCACGACTAGGACATCATATTGTGCAAATTCCAAGTTATCTTAATTGTCTTACTTATCTTATTAAATGATCAAAGTTAGCAACATATAAACATATAATCTTACCTGCATTTGATTAACTAATAGAGTCACATACATTCAGGAATCACATGAACATTATATATTAGACCCAAAACGCAATATAACCAGATGCATTAACAAGAATTAGATACACAAAATTGTAGAATACTTCTCTTTATTGATATCTTCAGACTATTACAAACTCTATCCACCCTACGCACACAGTTGCAGGGGTCCGCACACTTAGTTGCAGACTTCCACCCTAGGCCTCTACACACTTAGCTATAGACCCTCTACCTATGCTAAGACTTGAAAATTAGACTTCTCTAAAGACTTCCTCCTTATCACATAATACTTCTCAATACTTAGAGCTTACTTAGCTCTTTTTATACAATCCCATGGTCCGCAAAACATGGGTAGATCTTTACATCTGACTTTACACTTTACAAAATAAGAGTGAACAACCCTTTATGACTCATGACACCTTCGTGCTCCACGACCACAAAATGCGGAGACTTTACAACTTTATTACAAAATTTATACCAAAACATGGGCTTTTAGCCCCAAAACTGTCCTTGGGGGATCCCGCTCCCAACAACTCTTGAAGCCAAAATTTATTTGGTACCAAATGTGGATTTGAACCTGACAAATAATTGTTGCAAATATATTTTAGTAAAAATAAAAAAGATGAAATTCTGCAAACATATATTAACTTTTATCGATTATTTACAGTATTAAAATACATTTTATATATATATATATATATATATATATATATATCATGCGACATCCATGAATTTCCAGCCCATCTACCCTAAATTAGGATGTAACCTTAGTTTGTTAATCAGAATTACAAAACCATGAGTTAAGAGACCACGTGCCACAACACTGCTATAATGACAACCACGTACCAAAAATAATGAAAAACTTTAATTAACATAGAGTTTATTTAATATAACTCGCTCACGTACAAGTAAATCATAAGTTAAAGTAAACTTAATGATTAGACATCACTAATTCTGAATTAGCATTAATTTAATCACCTTAATAATTCTAGTTATTTTTTATTTATGCAATAAAGAATGAATAGGAGAATAGCATAAAACATTTGAAATTTACTTTCTTTCTTTAGCATAAGACCTTAAAAAATTAAGTAAATATGTGGGATAATAAAAGTGGAAATATAAGTTCACGGAATGGTGTTGTTGATGGTCATTTTATCTATGTTTCATTTAATCATTTACAAAATACATTTAATTTACATCTCTTTCTTCATAAGTCTAGGATCAAAATTTCATGGTTAACATATTTATGGTGATGTACCTTCAAGAATTGGAATTATTGTGGGTTAAAATTTATCGCTAAATACTTAATTTGAACATATAATTTTAACTCATCACAATCAATGATTTTTATTTCCTATAAATAAGATATGTAATGCAACCATTACCATAGGTTATGCATTTTACTGTATGTATGTAACCAAATTTTCTTGAAATTTTCTTTTTATTTTTTTCCCTGTACTCAAGATATGCATAACTAAGTGCATTCTACCATATAATGTTCACATGCACAAGAATACAAGAAAATATTTTTACCATTATTTTCTATGGACATGAAACATAAATAATTACATAATGAATTACAATAGAATTCAAATAAACATTTAAATGAACACTTATCTAATTAAAGGTACCAACTAGTTATAGACCTTAGAAACTCCTCCTATCCAAAAAGCAAGATGAACCCCATTATTGCAACAAGAGTTTTGGAACTCCCAAGGCTACAAACTTTAATTTTCAACCCAGAGTTCGTACAAACTTAAGAGGTGGTAATGTTATTGATGAGCCCCAATTTTGGTACAATTCGGGCTCATTTTGGCCTACTTTACTTGCTCAAACCATTCATCTTTATTTGCTTATGCATGCATTTCTTAGTTATTTCATGTTGTTTGTAGGAGGAAGGTTAGACACTTTATCCACGTGACTAATGCATTGTGATTCCAGGTTTTGGCATTGAAAAAGGGGAACAAAAGACAACGCAAAAGGAATAAGGAGACATAAGGTGGCACTGTTGATTTTGTGGGGAGATGTCCACAGTATTGGGACATTCCTCGTGATTCCCACCGAGAACTCCGAGCTCCAATCAATCTCCCCTCCGAGCCTCAGAAGTAGCCAGCTGTCCTACAGGAACAGCAGTCATCAACTGTTCTACCAGAACAGTAGTTGACTGCCTCACAAATCCACAGTTAAACTTCAGTTGGACAGCCGAGCTCCTAGAATCAAGGCTACTTGGCGGATCATCACTTTTTTTGTGTAAATATGGAGGCCGTAGCCTTAGATAGGTTGTTGAATCTCTTGGGTTATCATATCATTTTGGAACCAGTCCAGTTTTGTTTTCTTTTGCTGTAAGCCAGTGTGGCATGACGTTGAATTATGAATAAAGAGGACAGTTTGTGATCGATTCCTGAGTTTTATTAGGAGACTATAGCTCTCAGGTTAGGGCCCAACCTGAGAGCCATTGATCCCCTCTGTTGTAGTATTGTTTTTATTTCTTTTCCAACACTCTATGTTTCATTTACACATGCAATTTGAATGGCAGTCTTGTAATTCGATTTTCTTATAAGTTAGATAGATTTTGCTTATGGTACAATTACTTCCACTTGCTTAGTGTAGCAAAGGATACATAATATCCCTTGGAGCTCCAGCAAAATCGGTTGTTAAGGCTCACTGCCATCTCGTTTGAAGATTGGGGTGCAGTCCATAGCAGACCACCAAAAACACGCATGAATTTGGTTTACACAGTTATGATTTGGATTTAGATGCTTCCTTGTCATTTACACGAACCACACATCTCTTCACCACAGTCCCATACGTATTTCTCCTTGCGTTTTGGATCACTGTTCAATAAAATCACGGTACACTTAGTGTAGGTTGATGCATTTCCGGTTTGATAACAGTTTTGGTCATTTGTTTCATTTACACTCTCCTCCATCTCTTTTCATTGCCATCCTTTCTGTTTTGACCTCGCATGCAACCACGTTTCTTCGCCTTACACTGCGTTCTGCCCTTTCCTAAACATCTCCTAATTCTCACGTAGCCTCATTCCTTGACCTTTCACATCGATCACTCCAACACACTCCCTACACCTATTTCCCATCTCATCCTTCCATTCCTGAGCCATCACCAGCCTAATCCCTATCTCTCACATCCCTTCCTACCCGTCCATCACCTTTCCCTCACCTCAGTCCTCCACGGTAGACCATCCTGTAGCAATTCAGAGACGTCCTGTAGAAAACCCTGAGTTTCCTGTAGAATCCCCTGCAGGCATCCTGTAGGAGGTCTTTCACGCGGTTGCTGAGCTTTTGGACATGGAAAACCCCTGTGGATGAATGCCAAGGGTCCATAGGGACCTCACCTAGCCTCCCCAACCTGTCCCACGCTTTCCTTCCTTCTCCATCCAATCTGCACAATCAAACCCTAATAAGTAAACAAAACACAATCACTCCACCTACTTAATGAAAAGGTATAAAAACATGTCTTTTATAATGTCAGTAGTTTAGATTCATGCATTTCCACTTGTTAGATGTAGTAGCAACATTGGTAGAAGTATTACTCATCCCCATTGCATTATAGAGATTAGACTAGTCAAATTAGGGTTTCCTAGGGTTACATGCTTTGATTTCCTTTTAGTTCATTTTTGTCAATTAGCTTAGTCTCCTTTGAGCTAGCTTTCGTCCATCATTGATAAAG
>APFE031416328.1:272351-316047 GCA_000404065.3 Pinus taeda | reverse complement strand
ACATGTTCCATACCAACATTGGCCTCCTTTTCCAATTCTTTTCTCTTTTGAGAAGTAATAACTCTACAAGATCCAATCTCACAACCAGGTATAGCCAACAAATGTGATTTCACACGGTAATATGTGCTTTTGAAAGAAATGTTACAAAAGTTGCATTTCCATTGCACATTGCCTCCTCCCTTTCCCTTGTTGTTTGGCTCATCCTCTCTTGTGACATATTTCCATAATGGATATTTATCATTGTCTTTAAGTCCTCTTCCCTCAACATTACTTGCAGCAGACTCTGATGATATTGGGGGAGGAAGGGCATCTCGATTCTCTACCCATGACATTCTTGCCCTTCCTTTGCCCCCTAACTGCTGCCCCTGCCTTTGATTGAGCCATGAACACTGTTACGGACCACAGGGTTACCTCAACGACAAGTTGACAACCTATAAAAAAAATGAACAAACTGCTGTCAAAAATTAAAAAATGCAAAAAAATTAAAAAATGAACAAACTGCTGTAAAAAAATTGTAAACTGTGCATAGGGTCATAGTGTCTGACAGCAGAGGCACATTCATTTGGCAATTGTTTTGAGACAGTCATTAATAATTATAGTAATTGCCATGCTCAGAATTGTTCTTCTTAAACCATGGTCAGTGGGTCACAACTACAAGAAACCTGTAGGCTGTAGCAGATTTTCGAGCAGGCAAATCAGCTAAAGAGTCAAAGACTAAAGTCCTGTAGCAAGATCTCATCATCTCAGTAAACAATTGAACTGTTCAATAACAATTTGAACATAACCCCTGAAGATGATAAGGTTTGTTATGAGTATGACAGATCGATAAGTCGAATATGAGGCAGTCTGGCAGATTATTGTGGAGACTAAGTCATGAATATTTTCTGTTCTGACTCTAGGGTGTTTGTAAGACTGAGCAAAAATGTTATTCTAAAGTTTCTTATAATCTGTGCAGTGTGCACTAACTCATTAACGTTAAACCCATCTCTGTATTGCTAGAGCAAGATTTTGCATCACAAGCTTGCTTTAAGGGGTCACAGTACTGCTGATCTGCCATAATTTATAAATGTATGGCTGTATGAGTCACATGGTGTATGCTGAGAGCAGTGTTGCATCAGCAGGCTTGACAGTGAACTGAGAGCTAGTGAATGCACAGGGGCTTTCATTATAGCAAATTTCAGTTCTAGAATTTGAGAAAAATGTCAATGATCAATTGAGATCTCTTTGTTGTATGCCTATGAGTCATGACTAGCATCCACTTGCCAATTCATATTATAATTTATGAGATATGATAGTCATTATGATTTTGGTACAGACTACAGAGTTTTGCTGGTGTGAGGACATTTAAGATGACAGGGTAACTTCTGACTCTGTAGGTTTTTGTTCTTTTCATAATAGAGGGAGAGATTATTGTTGTTATTGTGATTATTCCCTATTACGAAAACATTTTTCACTGTATTCTGACACGTACTGCATAGATGGCATTTGTTCTATTCTGCATATCGAACTAGGAAGTGAAATTTTTTCGAACCTTTGACAGATGGCACTAATATGGACAGTGGATTTCTAGACATCGTTGAAACCATCAAAGGATATCTCCCAGAGCCTAGAGGTCTATGTTTTGGGCGTGAAATATTTAGGGGATGCAGGTGAAGTCCCCATGCCCCTCGGGACATCCCCTTCCAAAGTAAGACATGCCCTTCAGTCCTCGGATCCTTGAGGATGGGGAAATGTAATGGGTGCACCCTCAAGTGTGAGGTGGGTCCCTTTGTGACACACATGCACCCATATATATAGCCAACTGAATCACGACTTTTACAACCACAACAATATTATGTATGAACCAGCTTAACTATTTAACTGAGATGCACTTGAGCTTACTGATCATTTTGTTTCCAACATTTCATCAAGGTTTGCTTATCAGTATAAGTTATAATGATAACAGTGAACACGGTAACACCTCGACTGATTATTGATGGAAATATTGAACAGCGTCCAGACTCCATATGGATATGTCGGCCTACAACTACAAGTTATCGCGAGAATACGGGATATATTGCGAAGGGGATATATTGCGAAGGAGAAGAAGTTAAGCACAGAACGAACGCGGGAAGATTCAAGAACTTACCTGGCAGGCTAGCTATGGTACACCGACGACACTGGACAATCTGCTCTCCTCTCAGCGCTCCACTTGCTCACACTGCTCACTCACATAAACTCAATGTGAATACCCTGCTCAAACACCCGCCTTTTATTAACCCGCAAACAGAACAAATCGTGACACGATTCGCCCAAAAAATAGGACTCGTTTCCAAAAAAGGGACGTGATTCGCTTTTTTTCGGGACACCCTCCGACATGACGTCGGGAATTCGGACACGACGTGTCAGAGAAAACGAATTCGAATCCCGACAGAATCGTGTCGGATTCGACCGATTCGGGATTCGTCCCCCCTTTTGTGCGAATCCGGTATCTTAGCTTTTCTTGTTAGCTTATGCTTCTTCTTCTTCTTATTAGTGCATATGTGTGTACTTCATCAAACTACTACCAAAACAAAATAACAACACAAAATTTGGTTCTCTGCCATGGACAAAACCTCTCCACTCTTGAGAGGAAAACCCTTGGTAAGTTTTCCCTTATTGAAGCTTCTTATTTGAACAACTGTTGAACCCTAGACCCTTGACTAGGATATCCTCCAAGCATAGGTCAAATCCTTCCTCTTTCTGCATTATAACTTCTAGCACATGGACTTCTGTCTTCCGGCACTTTTCTCCTTAGCTCTTTGTTCTCCTTTCAACTTGTTAGTAACCTTGTTGCACTTTGATCTAGAGAAGACACTATTGATGAGATCCTTCTTCTTATGATGACTCCTTTCTTCTTTCCACCAATTAACTAGCTTGGATGTAGGGTCATTATGACTACATACAGAGTTCTGATTCTTGCACATGTGACTGTTTTCTTCCCTAGAAAACAATCCCTTCTACTTTGATTCTTCATCCTTCTTCCTTCGTATATGAGAGCTTCTCCTTCGCTTGTAGAGAGAGGCCTAGTAGACCTTGTTTGTACCCAAACAGTGAGATATGTTGACCTATATTTTTCTGCTACTATGGCCACAATCAGACCTTCCTTGACATCGCATGTGTGACTATAGTTGCTTCAGAAATGTCCTCCATTACTTCGTTGTTCTGTCTTCTTATTACGCTGCCCTTTTAGCCTTCATCCTTGTCTTCTCTTTGTCCTTTTTAGCCCTCTTCTTGCTTGTGGATTTCAGAGTGAAGTTGTACGTTGTATGAGGAGTGGACAACCTCTATAAATAGAGGTTTGTGCCTCCTCTTTAGACCGACTTGACTATCCTCTAGGCCAACATGACAGTTACACTAAAATTCATCTTTTATCCATTGTTTTGCTGCTTGAAGACTTTGTTGATGCTAGGAGAGGATTTGACTATATGCTTGGAGGTGTTCCCATGACCTTGTATATTGACATACATGATGTAACATGCCCTCAAAGAGTCTTATCATAATTACATTTTGAATTTGACTTTCTAGAGGCACTTTAAAATGTGCTTGACCTATTTTCAATGTGCAAGAAACTCATTGACAAATATTACAAAAATAATTTCTCTTTTCTTGAATAAATACAAATATCAAAATTACAATTATGAAGACCTAGCCTAGTTACATTTCCTTCAACACTCCCTCTTAACTAGGGAGGTATTCATACAATATTACAAGGTGTTTGGCAATTTTCAATCTTGAAGAATTCACATAAGAGAAACCGGATTTGCAATCCATCTGTTATTGCATCATATCCATCAGCATTGTCATAGTGCAAGGCCTTGACTAACAACTCCATCTCTTTACGAGACCATGAGCTACAATGTTGGCGAGACCAATGATTTATAAACACCTTCATCATTGTCTCTCAAGGTACATACCCACCCGGGTGTTCTCCGAGTATGACCTTCTAGGACTATTCTTATCTTGGGTTCCCAGCCCTCAAAGAATATCGGTCCTCTTGCCTACTCTTGTCTTGGATGCCCTAAACATCCTCAAAGCGTATCAGAGGCCAGATGATTACCTAATCCTCCCATTCTTTCTTCCCAAGTGAAGACAAGAATGTTGTGTCTATCTTGTGTCTACATTTCCATTCATGACCTTCATCTAGACTTACGATTGTTAGTCTCGGTCTAGTGCATGACCCATGAAATGGAAAACACAATTGTCACTCCTTTGTAATCAAGGGTGATTCAAAAACTCCATCTTGATCAGGGACTTGTCAGCTCCCTCTGAATTGCGGACACTTTCCTTTATCAGCAGCTTCTTCTTCGTGGGTCCTTTAGCTGCTTGACCTCCTTCTTTTCTTGATGTCATGAAGTCTTCGATCGAACTTCTTCTAGGTAGGGCACCATCCATTGATCACTTTCCTTCTTGGTTTGTCATGTCATTGCTTCGTGCAAAGTGACTATCAAGTTTTCTTGTCATCGCTTTGTGGAAAGTGACCATCAGGTTTTCTTGTCACCGCTTCGTGGAAAGTGACTATCAGGTTTTCCTGTCATCGCTTCTTGGAAAGCGACTATCAGATTTTCTTGTCATATTGGCTACTGCTTTGTCATCTTGTCCATGCTTCGAAATACTCTTCTCATGGATGCTTCATATACTTGCTAGGTTACATGATTTAACCTAATAGCCCATCATGACTTCATCCTGATATTGCTTCAACATTGCTTTTTCTTTTGTTGGATGGCTTCTTCATCACGACATCTCTGTAGAGTAGAATCAGTTATTTGCTCCTTTTGTATCTCCAAGGCCTTCATAGGTGTCAAGGGTCCTTTCTTTATCAGGGTTGTCCTGCCTTCTTTCGAGAGATATCTTCAAGGCCTTTGTCAGATAGTGATTCTTGGTGATCATGGTGTTCTTCACATGCTTGATCTATTTTCTTCATTTGCTTCTCCTTAGATAGATAGGTCAACCATCTAATGCTTCTCGTGAGAGCATTCCTTCATTGCTTGCTTTCTGGACTTGTCAACATTTCTTCTTGCTTCTTAGTCAGCAATCTTATGCTCCTTATGTGAGCATATTCTTTTGTTGACCTTTATCGCATTGTAGTGCATGCCTTCGAGCATGTCCTTGGTGAACGAGATTCTTTCATGCTTGATCATGTTATAGAACTATACCCATGACTCAATAATATACAAATAATAACATGACTTAAACCTTGATGCATACATCCCTCATTTTGATTCTCCTTTGATCATCCTTGCTTCAATAGATTGACCTTGGTGAGGCCTTTCTTGCTTCATCCTAGCTTCCCTGCATATCATCCCTTTTCTTGGATCCCATGAATGGGATTCCCAATGAGACATCTGCCTTGGTTCATGAACCTTCTTTTGAAGATTCCATCATAGGATCTTAAAGATCCTTGCCTTGCAAATGTTTCCTTTCTTTTGATGAAGTAGGTCTTCTAAGATTCTTAACATGAGCAATTTTCTTTCATCATGTATGAGGTCCTATACTAGGTATGCTTCTTCTACATGAATATCTTGAGCTATATTTGCCATGCTCCTAGATTCTAGAAGATATTTCTACTTATGCAATTCTTTTTGTTCTTCTCATAAATGCTACATCTACATGAGTGTCTAGAACTCTATGTATATCATGATGCTAGATTCTAGAGGGTGTTTCTAGCAATGCAATTTTAATTTATTCCTACATGCTCCTATTCTACTCAAAACTTTGAAAGAAGTCTAGAAGTAAAGAGATTGACATAGTCATAGTAGAGATCCGAAGGATCTTCCTTCTTTTGCTTCTTTCCTTCTTCTTTCATCTCTTGAGTTATGTGAGCTTCTTCCCTCTTCCTTTTGTTATTGTTGTCCTTCCTAAGCTTAGGACAATTCCTTTTGAAGTGTCCATACTCTTGGCATCCAAAACATTGGATCTTGGACATGTCTTTGTTGTTTGTTCTTCATGGACCAAACTTACCAAATTTACCCTTTTCTTTTGGCCATGGTAGCAAATGCTTTCTCCTTTGGTCCCACATCTTCTTTTGCCTTAAGTCTCGTTTCCTTTGTTATGCATAGAGACCACATTTCACTGAGAGTGGTTGCTTCCTTCTTGGCATATATGCTTGATGTGAAGTCTCCCCACTCCTCAAGTAGAGCATTGAGTACAACAATTGTCATTTCTCTGTTAGACATGACTTCCCCAAGCTCTTGAAGTTGATCTCTCATTTCAGAGATTTTCATGAAGTAGGGAGCTATTCCTTCCTTTGTTATCTTCATCTTGTACAATTCATTTCTCAAAGATATTACTTCTCCAGTTGTGGATACCGAGAATAGCTCTACTAGCTTATCATAAATTTCTTTGGATGTCTCAAACTTGGAGAGATAAGGAATGAGAGAGTCATTGATTGATTCTATCAGAATCCTTTGAGCTCTTGTCTCATCCTTATTGTACTTGGCTAAGGCTTGAGTCTGCTCCTTAGTAGGGATAATGATATTCCCTTTGACATGCTCTAGAAGTTCATTCTCCTTGAGTAGTAGATCAGCCCTCTTCTTCCATGCAAGAAAGTTATTGGTACCTACCAATTTATTGCTTTCCTTGCAAAAATACATTGATGTATATTCAAAAGGGGACATGTACTTACTTGATAGATTTTGAGATGTAATGGATTTGCTTCCTCCTTGAAAGCTTGATGGCTTGTCTTCCCTGTATCTTGATGTCTTTCAAGTTTCCTTCTTCAAGTGGACTTCCTTGGTGATGAGGTTTGCTTGTTGCTTGATGTAGGTTCTGCTTCAATCTGCTCTTCTTTGTAGGTGCCTTTATATAAGGCTCTTCTTCTAGCTTTGTAGACTTCCTTGATGAATGATGGATTGTAGACCCTTCATGTCCTTGAAGTGATTGAGACTTCTAGGCTTGATGCTTCAACCTTGTAGATGCTTCCCCTTGATGAGTGTTCTTGAGTTTCCCTTTCCTTGATGTGTCACCTAACCATCTAATACCATGTTGAAGAATCTAGGGCAAATAGTGTTGTGATGATTCTTCGTTACTTGATAACAATTTGTGGAGTCTTTTTAATTTTCTTGTTTGCTTATGCTTCTTCTTCTTATTATTAGTGCATATGTGTGTACTTCATCAAACTGCTACCAAAACAAAATAACAAGAACACAAAGTTTGGTTCTCTGCCAGGGACAAAACCTCTCCACTCGAGAGGAAAACCCTTGGTAAGTTTTCTCTTATTGAAGCTTCTTATTCAAACAATTGTCGAACCCTAGACCCTTGACTAGGATATCCTCCAAGCATAGGTCAAATCCTTGCTCTTTCTACACTATAACTTCCGGCAAATGGACTTCTGTCTTTCGGCACTTTTCTCCTTAGGACTTGGTTCTCATTTGCACTTTGCTCTAGAGAAGACACTATTGATGAGACCCTTCTTCTTATGATGACTCCTTTCTTCCTTCCACCAATCAACTAGCTTGGATGTAGGGTTGTTATGGCTGCATACAGAGTTTTGATTCTCGCACGTGTGACTGTTTTCTACCCTAGAAAACAGTCCCTTCTACTTTGATTCTTCGTCCTTCTTCCTTCGTATATGAGAGCTTCTCCTTCGCTTGTACAGAGAGGACTAGTAGGCTTTGTTTGTACCCAAAACAGTGAGATATGTTGACTTATACTTTTCTGCTGCTACGGCCGCAGTCAGACCTTCCTTGACATCGCACGTGTGACTGTAGTTGCTTCAAAAATGTCCTCCATTACTTCGTTGTTCTGTCTTCTTATTACGCTGCCCTTGTAGCCTTCATCCTTGTCTTCTCTTCGTCCTTTTTAGCCCTCTTCTTGCTTGCGGATTTCAAAGTGAAATTGTACGTTGTATGAGGAGTGGACAGCCTCTATAAATAGAGGTATGTCCCTCCTCTTTAGGCTGACTTGACTGTCCTCTAGGCCGACATGACAGTTACACTAAAATTCATCTTTTATCCATCGTTTTGCTGCTTGGAGACTTCGTTGAATCTAGGAGAGGATTTGACTATGCTTGGAGGTGTTCCCATGACCTTGTACATTGACATACATAATGTAACATGCCCTCAAAGGGTCTTATCATAATTACATTTTGACTTTGACTTTCTAGAAGCACTTTAAAATGTGTTTAACCTATTTTCAAGGAGCAAGAAACTCATTAACAAATATTACAAAAATAATTTCTCTTTTCTTGAATAAATACAAATATCAAAATTACATTTATGAAGACCTAGCCTAGTTACATTTCCTTCAACAGAGGAATCTCTAGCAAGCCAACAAAAGGGTGATAATGAGAACCTTGCCCTTGCTAGAGAGGCAATAAAGGGCAAAGGGTGTTGACCTAGATTGTCATTGATGTCAATATGGCAATATTCTGGATGAGTAAACAATGATGGGAAGCCATTGGAAACCATCAGAAGAGCTAATTAGAAGCTCAGAACAGGAGCAATCAAAGAAAAGCCAGAGGAAGAAGTTCAACAGAAGAAACAAAGAGGAACACGCAGCGGAGAAGCAAAAACAGCAGTATCGAAAGCCACAAGAAAGCCAAGTGTAAGAACGGGAGATTGGGGAGGAGCCATATCGGGATCCAAAGAAGTCAACAGAGGAGCCAAAAGAGCGGAGGAGTATATAATATAGGCAGAAATCAAGAATATGGATGACGAGTGAATGCATGTGGTTATATTCCAAAAAGAAAGTTTGAAATAGTGACAGTGGTTTTCGGGCGAACTCAAGGCTGTAAGTGGTATTTAGGGTTGATCACCATATACCATTTATCCACTGACACGTGGCAGGAGGAGAGAGGAAACTGCCTTATCGGGCGGGTAATCCTCATGCATGTAGCTCACCCGATATCATTGTCGAGCGTTGGATAAATGCATTTTGATCTACGGTGCAAGATCACTGAGCAGCTTTGATGGTCGGGGGTAATATCAACCGTCGGATGGGATGGAAGATCTACGGTGGAGGATTGATCCGAAAAAGACAAACATCGGAAAATGTGCATGTACGGACCCTACGATATATATGCCTAGGTGTATAAATAGTTTAAGTCTGGCTAAGTGTTTCGGAAAGGGGTTTTCAGTGTATTTCATATGTATCCTTGTATTCCGACTTTAAGCCTTTCCACATTAAAATATGTGATTGCGATATATATATATATATGGACCCACGGGATCATTCCAATATGATGTATTGTTATATCACATCTGCCTATCGGAACTCTCATAGCACAAGTTATAAAGGACTGTCACCCCTGAACCACCGATTGCGATACATATGCGGACCCGCTGCGATGTTATAACATGCCCTATTGTAATATCACGTCCGTCACAATATCGCAAGCCTTGTTGAAGTTTTTGCCACATTAAAATCCGCCAATTGCGATATAATTGCGGACCCGACTACACCATTATAGCATGGCTAAATCAAATGTCGCATCCGCGGTAATCACAATGTTCAAAGGAATGTCGATCCGGTGATTGCGATAAGGGTATGGACCCAACGAACTTATTAATAACTGTTTAATACCATATCGCATCTGCTCTGGTCGGCAATTTGGAATCAACTATGTTATGTGCGAACCTCCGGAAGCGGCGATTGCGATAAAAGGATGACATAGCATGTGGGACCTTTTATATGGTATAGTCTTTCTTATATGGTTTTCGCGAACAATTTACATATATTATATGAATATTAAAAAAAGGGCCTCTCTGATATTTTTAATATGCAACACTATTCTAATTCGGCCTCTCTTCCACATTAACGTGTCCTGTGTGTATTGATGGATTTGAAGAGACAGAGGAAGCCAAAGAGTGAGCGCAGAGGAAGCTAAAAGATCAAGCGAGTGTTGAGGAAGCCAACGAGCTAGCGGAGAAAGGAAGACAAAGGTCAGAGGTATCAGGAATATAAAATAGAGAACAAGGAAAGTTTTGGGGAACTGGCGAACTATAACAAAATACAGGAAGCTGAAGTTCTGGCAGAAATGGAAGGAACAGAAGTACAGAAGTAAGTCATAGGCCCAGCAGGGTTGGGAGCAGAGAATTACAACCAAACAGATCCAGACGGTTTATAGGAGAGGGTTGGTGCCTCAAAACTGAAAGGGTTGGTGTCCTTGGGAGTTGGTGCTCCTAAATTCAAAGTTGGTGCCTTGACAAGACAGAGTTGGTGCTCTAGAGGTTGGAGCCTCACAAAGAGTCCAAGTTGGTGCTTGGCAACTGATTGAAACCATATATATATATATATATATATAGTACTTGATTGTTCCAAATATAAATGTTTTTAACTGATACACATAATAATTGAAAAGAAATACTGATTCACCCCCCCTTTTAGTATTTCCAACAAAGGGAAGGTCAACAAGAATATAGGTGGAGAGATGACTTCACAATCTGGGAAGAAGAAGGATATGAATATAATAAAGTGTTTTGTGTGCCCCAAGAGTGTGGGCATTATGCCTCACAATGTCCTCAACGAAAGGGGGGTAAATGAAAGTCACAGTAGGTAGCAGCATCTGCAAATACTCAAGTCATTGAGTGTGCTGTGAAAGTCATCATATATTTATGCCATTAGCAGATAAAACAGAAATGGGGCCACATAAATCAGAATGAATCAGTTCCAGTTTTCTACATGCTCTGGAAGTGGAATCATGAAAGGGATGTTTGCTATGCTTTTGAAGGATACAAGCATCACATTGCATTAGTTTTCTAGGAACATTACGCAAACCAAAAACACCATTCTTATTCAGTAAATGAAGGCTGCCATAACTAATATGTCTGTACTCTGAATCTAGCATGACATAGAAGACTAAATAGCAATTTACATCATGATGAGAGATGTATGTACTATGCAGAATTCTATGCATGAGCAAATGTCCCTTTCAGTTTCATTAGTCTTCCATCCTCCACTCCAGTCAGGACAATCATGTTGTCAAATGCTAGGAGTTAGGTTGGCTCTGATACCATGTTAAACAAGGATGCGCAACTCCACTAGATGATTTCTAATAATGTGCAATCAAATTTATACAACTAAGTGATTTCATTATCCAAGAGTGGGTTCATCTTCAAATCCTCCTACTTATTTACAGCTTCATTTACAGGGACAAAAATCCTAAATGATTATGTCCAACAATATTATTCATTGTCAATCTCTCACCTGCCTCTAAGGATTTCTCATACCAGGGACTGATCAAAGGATAACAAGTCAGTGTTGATAATATCGGTATCAGGAAAATATCGGCGAGGGTCCAGAAAATATCTTATCGGCAATATCGGCGAAAATATCGGCAAAATATCGGCAAATATCGGCAAGCATAAAAAGTGCATAATATATTCATTTTTTTAAGATTTTTAAACATATAAAGCAATAACAACATGAAATAAACACATTGGCACATAAATATGAAGAAAACATTGATATATATAATGTCAAATAGAAATGATACATCAAAGGCGATACCAAATCCTGCTGATCCCTGATAATTGTCCATTCAAGGACTCAAATGTGGAGAACCAATACAAATAACATCACATATATAAAAGTATCTCATCATCATGAGTTATATGTAGCATAACAAATAAAACTAGCAGCTATCTATCTGAAATCACTGCCCTCTCCCCCTTTTACAGGAAAACATGATGTGCTGTTTGCCAGGCCTGCCCCTAGTAGTAGGAGGCCCTGACCCTGCCTCTGCACCTAATGTCAAATAATGAGTGCTAGGTATGGGGCTATGCTCTCCTATATCTATAGCAGATGGTGTTGATGTTGATGCTCCCGCAGTGTCCTCCTCCTCCTCCTCCTCCTCCTCCTCTGAGTGCTGCTGCTCCTCTGACTCTGAGTCCTCCTCTTGCTGCCCCTGCTCTAATGAACCATCTGCCACTGGCTCTAACCATGAAGGTGACTCCTCCAAGAGGGGCTCCTCAGACTCCACCCTCCACAGAGACAATACATCAATATTGTCTAAGCTAAGTCACATGACACGAGGACACGAGACACAGAGGACACGTAAATACGAGTATTCAATACGAAACGCAACGACCTGGAAACAAGACATGGGGGACACATTTTATATATATATATATTCCAAAATATAGTTTTTTATCCATATTAAATTGCAGGTTGCAACTTATCTAATCAAATTAAAATATAATTACTTCTCAAAGTTCATAGTTCACTTTAAAAAAATAAATAGAATCAAAATTTACTGTTTAGAAATTAGAATGCGATATGCTTGGTCTTGATTCTTGAATATTCAATGTTCATTGTTCATGTACAACTTACAAGCACATAAGAAAATAACTAAAGTCTAATCCTATTGATTTTCTCTGCCCCTCTTGCGAGAAAATGCCACAGCTTTCCCTTTCCCTCTAGATGTAGACGCTGGTGTTGGTGGAGTTGGCAGTGGAGTTTGCTATGCTCTAGAAGCTGAAGAACTAGAAGTAGGAGCTAAAGGAGGTAGACCACGTCCTCTACTGGTGGCAGGGGTAGCCCGGGCAAGTGCTGTCACCTGGAAACATTACAATTTCCCAATCCTGAAATCCTAAAAAACTGATAAGTCTACTGCATTTTGAATGAAATCTAAAATTCTACTTTCTCCATATGAAATCCAATGAGGTCGAAACCACTCTCAAACATCCTGAGTCATTTCATGGTAATGTTAAAAATTTAAGTAAAATGATGAAAATGAAGATTAAGGAGAATGTCACTTTTACTAGGGCCTAGAATGCTCAAACCCTCCTTGGCAGCGACCACATAGCACTCCCCTTCCTTCTCCAGCAATCAGAAATGAAAATGATATGAAAAAAACCAAAATCAGATTTTTATAGGCCATGCAGAAATTTTTTACAGTCACCGGGCAATATTTTCAATCGTCGCGCGATATTTTCCGAAATATCGGCGATATTTCGGAAATCGCGCGATATTTTCAAAAGGCAAAAATATCGCGATATTTTGTCGGCGATATATCGGCTCGCCGAAAATATCGCGATATTTCCAAATATCGCCGATATCTCGGCGATAACTGTCTAATTGTTGGCTTGGAGTAAATTAATTCAAACCCCATTATACTTGGTTTTAGGTAACCCAGTTCATAACCCCTATGCATATTCAAGGTGATCAATGGTTTGAGAGCTTTACTAGAGGTCCTATTTGAAGGGTGGTGCCAGAGGAGAAAACGACAAGCTCTAACGTGAACATAAATGTTGATAAATTATGTATTAAATGGGAATATAATCTGTTAGTAATATAACATGGGATTAAAGTTAAATGATAACAATTAGTATTGAGCTTACTTCGGTGGTTAGACCACCTAACTGTCTCAGGGCACTACAAATGATGTAATGAAGAGATATACGAGATGGTAATTGTGTAACGTTGGGTAGCCCATCTCAGGCTCTGGTGATGCACTCGCTGCAGCATATTATTAATACATGTGACGTTTATTGTTCTGTAGAAATTATTCTGTTTAATGTCAAGTGTAAATGCCGTTATGAAATTCTACAAATACAACTTCAAGGCCTGTAGTTGTCACGCATTTACTACTTAACAGATTTTAAAAACAGCATACAAACTGTTAGTTGAAGAACCCTTTCTAATCAGTGATGTTCTTCAATTTTTTAGTTATGTATTAGATGTAATTCAGAAAACTCCTTGATTTCAAGTACAGAAGTAGATTCATGAGAGTTCCACCGCTGCATTCAGTTTTAAGTTTTAAAAGTTCACTCTTGCACTAAAAATGACTATGACACTTACCACATATTTTCCATTCACCAGTGTACTTTACTTTAGGCTCTATGGATTTTGATGTTTTAGGGCCTGTTAACCAAAGATTCTAAATGTCTACAAACATGACAATAAGAAAAGCATTTCTGCATCAGATATGATGTACGAAATCAATAATTCCTTTGATTCCCTTCCGAAATGTCACTGTTATTACCTGGGTGATCAA
Source organism: Pinus taeda (assembly GCA_000404065.3). Classification (NCBI taxonomy): domain Eukaryota; kingdom Viridiplantae; phylum Streptophyta; class Pinopsida; order Pinales; family Pinaceae; genus Pinus; species Pinus taeda. The sequence goes on along the minus strand of APFE031416328.1, from coordinate 302,093 downwards.
AATTGTACTCTTGCACATGTTCCAACTCCTCTGGGGTTAAACCACGATAGAACGAGTCCTGTAATTTGACATTGATATAAAAGACTATATTTAGGCAGGAGACAGAAATATGCCCTATATCAAAACTTAAAAGCTAAAATACCGAAACTAAATGCCTCCTTATTACAATCTATAATTTTATAACTGAAGAATATGGTTCCATATAATATTATAAACTCCCTTCCTTCTTTACCACTTCAGGTTACAGATATCTATGCTTGTATACATTTGTTAAAAATAACAAAAATCTCAGATTATAGATGTGTTGTAACTTGTTATGTTTACGTAGCATAAATAGTTCCAAAATAGTATCAAAATCCACAACTAAAACAGTAGGCCAAATAGAACATTGGTGCACAGTTAAACAATACCATGTTAATCCCCAGAACAAAAGAAAGACAAAGTTCAACCTCCAAATTAAGTTATGTTGTGAATCATAAAGTTTAAATAGGCATCACATATGATAAAATATTAATATAGCTTATATGCTAGAAGCTAGTATTATGAAATCCTAATAACTTCTGTAGATAGATATTAAAATGCATGCAGTTAATATGTAGCCAAGATTTTCTGTTGATTCTAAGTTGACATAACGTAAATCATCTTCTGTTGTTGAAAGTGCTACTATCACTCCTACTAGTAGTAGTGTAGCACCTTCTCCACATTCACACCTCCCCTCTCATTCCCTTTCTTTCTGCTTCTATCACTATCTATTTTCTGTACATACTAATCTACTTCTCAATCCACATTGGAGAGTAAATCTGCAGGCAAAGAAAGTCATAGGTTATTTTTGGGATTATTCAAACTTTGCCTTCAAAATCACAAAACCCCCATATTGCTAAAGTATACTACATTTTATCGATATGTTTGGCCCTAGTTTCAAAGCCCTTTTTTTCTTAGGACTAAAATTATTGTTCATATTCAAAGAGAGAGAGGAGCACCCGGGGGGGAGGGGGTTGGGACCAACTGGAACCACCCAGCAAAACCCTAGCTCTGCAATAAAGAGAATAAACCAGCATTAGGGCACAACAACCCCAGAAAAAAGAAATAAACCAACCATAAGTGAATAGAGAATGAAATAAACCAAGCACAGGAGAATGCAACACTTTGATGTTGCCCTTAAGCATAACACTTATACTAAAGATGGAAAGAATACACTTGAATATTAGAAAAGAGAGTAGATGTATATAGTAGATACACAAAGGGTAGAGCAATTTTCCCAAGAGGATTTATGAACCTATGTTGACCAGGACAGCCTTAAACAAACCTAAATAATGAATGATACAATATAGGGTCACTCATAGCTGACAGTAAAGCTAAGAGAAAAACTTTAAGTGCTGATGTAGACCAACATAGTTCATCTTCTGTTGTTGAAAGTGCGACTATCAGTCCTACTACTAGTAGTGTCGCACCTTCTCCACATTCACAGCTCCCCTCTCATTCCCTTTCTTTCTGCTTCTATCGGAACCTATTTTCTGTACATGCTAACCTACTTCTCTATCCACATTGGAGAGTAAGGCGGAAGGCAAAATCTTCATGAGAAGGCAAAGAAAGCCATAGGTTATTTTTGAAATTATTCAAACTTTGCCTTCATAATCGTAAAAACTCCATATTGCTAAAGTTTGCTAGATTTTATTGATATGTGTGGCCCTAGTTTCAAAGCCCTTATTTTTTTTCTTACAACTAAATTATTTGTTCATATTCAGAGAGGGGGGGGAACCAATTGGAGCCAACCAGCAAAGCCCTAGCTCTGTCATAAAGAGAATAAACCAGCACTAGGGCACAAGAACCCCAGAGAAAGAAATAACCCAAGCATAAGTGAAATAGAGAATGAAATAAACCAAGCACAGGAGAATGCAACACTTTGATGTTGCCCTCAGGCATAACACTTTACTAAAGATGGAAAGAATACACTTGAATGAATATAACGAATGAGAGTACATGTATATATACACAAAGGGTAGAGCAATTTTCCCAAGAGGGGTTATGAACCTATGTTGACTAAGACAGTCTTAAACAAACCCAAATAATAAATGATACAATATAGGGTCAGGCATAGCTGATAATGAAGCTAAGAGAAAAACTTTAAGGGCTGAGGTAGGCCAATGCAATTCGTCTTCTGTTGTTGAAAGTGCTACTATCACTCTTAATACTAGTAGTGTAGCACCTTCTCCACATTCACACCTCCCCTCTCATTCCCTTCTTTCTGCTTCTATTGGTACCTATTTTCTGTACATACTAACATACTTCTTCAAGTTTTGCATTCAAAAAGAGATTTCATCTAAAGGGATTTGATCCCTATCGGTGCTTGGTGGATCCGTAATTAAGATGGATCTACGCTGATTTTAACTTAGTCATTCCTTTGTTGTATCACATACAGATGATTTCCTCAGCCCCTGCATAATATACAAATATTTTATTTTCTGCTTTAAAATATTTCTACTTTGTATGATTGCTGGCCGAACTTTGGCCCTTACGATGCCTGTACGAACCCCTTTTACGTGTGCAATATTGAGATTGATTTGTCAAGGTTGGTGCTTTGATACCATCTTAAATTCTGAATCCAGTAACTTGGCCATTTAATTCCTAGTAGATTTATCACAGATCTACTGAATAAAAGTGTGACTGGGATCTTAACATGCAAAAAAATTGTTTAGTGGAAGCACAACCAATCTCTATCACACTTTACACAAAAGTTTTCTTCCCAATCAAATCAGTTCTTCATTAAAATGATCGAAGTCTACTTGGGCTCCTTTATTGGGAAAATGGCCCAAATAGAGGAAAATACATACAACGATAAATCTGGATTTGATTTAGCTGATTAAGCCCTAGATTTATCCTTGATCTATCTTGGGTGATGTGGCCTGCTAGAAATACCATGTTAAATTTCTAGTACCAGCCAAATTTATTTTCTCACAGCAAATTATTTTATCCCCAACAATTTATTTATTTATCCAAATAAACACTAAATCACCGAAAAATAAAATCAATGGTATTTTTTACTTCTAGAATTAAATATATGCAGCGGAAACAAACTATAGAGATCAATCACACATTGCAAGATAAAATCACCCACAACAATTCTCTATCATTTAATTATCTAGAAAATCTGGGTTTTTCAACCCACAAAGATATAAGGAAAAATACAAAACCCCAGAACCTATAACAAGGCTCCCTTAGAATGAATTCAACCCAAGGAACTCAGCCTCTAGGAAATCAGCCTCCAAAAGAATTCAGCCCGGAGAACTCGACTCAAATACTAATCCAGCAACTTGATCTGCACCCTACTTGCATGCCACTAATACACACTAGGGAAATCTCGACCCTCTAGCAACTCGATCTCCTCCACATAAAATCAATCTCTTTCTGGCAACTTGACCCTACTTGACCCTCCTGAATACGCCCCAATCCACTCACACTTCTCCTTCTCTGCACTCCTGGTCCATAGAGCCACTCACACTTAGAGCAAATTGCTTTCTCTGAATGATGACTCACTCACACAACTTGTGTCTTCACCTCCTCTCTAGGCTCCCTTTATAATTTTCATTGACTTCAAATCCCTAACCCCAATCTCCCTTCTAGAACCATCTTGGAGATGAAAAGTTGAGATTATAAATCTCTTAAATCATTAATTATTTCCCCTTAGAAAATGACTCAATAGTCCACAATAATTAATTGACTTTAATTATTGTACTTTTCCTAAGCTAGACTTAGGAAATAAGACATAAATCACTTACTCCACCAAGCAAGCACCTAGAAGAGGCAAATACTGTCTTCAAACATGCTAAGATACCAAACCTATGCAGAAGACCTTCTAAAGCTACCACTCACTTCAACAAGTTGATCAAGAGGCCACAATGAAGGCATTATATCCATAAACCATCAAAATAAGTCATCACAATACCCCTCCTTAATGCTGATATAGGGGTCATCAAAAGCGATACTGCTCACAAAGAAAACGTTAATGATATTTATTGGAATTATCATGCAGTTACCTCCAGTTGTTACCCACAAATCCTAACCATTCAAATTTCCCTCACCTATCTTAACTAGTAATCAATTTTACCTCTAAATTAGATAACATTCCAATTCCATTATTTGCTTCCCGAAATAGAATAAAATCTACTGATTTTGGTTTAGTTGTCTTATGTTTTAACTTTGTCCATACCACATCCATCTTATAGAAATAGGGCATCGATAAAAAAGAGAGAATAATAATGTGGTAAACGTGAAGTCCCAGTCTTGGTTCCATGACTCAAGCATGTTCTCAAATATATTGAAAGCATATAAATTAAGAATTTCAAGGCTGAATTTCACATAAGAAGTTCATTAAGCATTGTCATTGTCTTCTTCAAGCAAAATAAATGATACGTTAAATCTATTTCACTTATCTTGTTTGATATTGGTTCTCATTCATGGGAGAACTAACTAATATAATATATGCTTGGGGATTTCTCCCATGATGCACAAATATTTTGCTTTCTAGTGCAACTTCATTCAGTGCCACAATATCTAAGCATTAATTTACAATAGAACGTAATAGAAATTCAAACACTTTTGGACATGTTCAAGCTATTGACAAAAAGGTGCCAAAAATGGTCATTAAATTGCCAAACCCTTGAATAGGTATGCATTACATGTCACTACCAATACTAAACCCCATGAGTATAGGGACAAAAACCCTACATGATTCATAAGAAAACCCTTATCCAAACTGTAATTCCTCACACAAAGTCCAAGAAGCAACCCTTTGTAGAGTCTTGTTACCCACAAATAGTGGGTGACCCCTAGGGGAAACTTTTCTCCTATTAATCTCTTCCAACCGGCAGCCAGCAGCCCCTGAGAGCCACTAGTAGTTGATGACGACGTGCCATTCATATCTCTTCCACCTGCATCAGTCATATGTTTCCTCACCCATTTGCCGAGAGCACATGTTGGAAGGTGGGCTTCTGATCAAAAGGTACTTTATTCATTTTCAATCAAGTGCCTATGCTTATTTGTATTTAGGCATTTTGACATGGATTATGGGGTACCTTGAAAGAAAGAAGGGCCTTGGCCGTGATCTTGTTCCCTCACCTTAAATGGGCGGTTAATTTTCAATCCGAGTCTAGTGGGATTTCCCCTAATGGCCAACGGGTATAGGAGGGGCACTACTTGGGAATCCATTATACAGATAGCGTAGCCTCGTCTCTCCCTATTCCATCCTTACCACTTTCCATCTTACATTACACACCCCTATTCCACCTCCATTCTTCAAGTTCAATTGATTATAGGTTCATTGGGATTTGACACCCACACATCCTCATACCTAGGTAGGGCCTAGAAATATACATTGGCAGGTTGATGCAAATAAAAGAAACAAAAAGAGCATATGATGGCCACAAGAAAAATCAAAATGAAAAATATGGCCAAGACTTACAAATTAGCACGTGAGCCAAAGCCAAGCATGAACTCTAGCTCTCTCATATGGCCATCACCCGATTCTGAGACCAATGTTGCCCTATCTCATAGAAGACAAGGAACCCTTGCATGTCCCAACCCTTGATGGGCAATGAACTACCGCATCCCACAGGGGGTAATATCTGCTATACATCATACAAAGCAAGTTCTCATTCCTTGAGCTATGAGTAGTAATACAAAGAAGAATCAAGAAAAACTAAAAGGCATTTAAAGGGGCGGAAAAACATAGGCCGAGCTAACACATGCATCCACGATTTCGCCCTCCTCACATCTATACACCCAAGATAAGGTACTTCATCATAGTTAGTCCCTTTGACCATGCCCCTTGGCCATGAAGTCTTTCACCCTCTCCGCTCCACCATTATGCACATGGCACCGATCGATTAAAGGGTGGACCAAGGACATGTAACTTCCCCTTGGGGGTTGAGAACACCTAATAGGGTTGTCTATTAACCACTCCTACTTGGGGAGCTAACACCATTACGTGACTAAGGCCACAATTTTGGAAGGGAATCCTTGTATGAAGTGTTAATTTGCCCATTTGTTTCAAGCTTGGTTCACTTAGATGCAATAATGATTAAATGTACCTAATGGTGAAAGTTACAGCACCATATATTGTGTGTAATTGACAGGTGATTCCATATATAGGTATGGTCAACTTAATTGGGGTCCAGGTACTCCAAAGGGGCATATTGACACCCGTAGGTGATGCATTGAGAGCCATGGGACTCCAGGCAGTTGTAGAGCAACATTTGTACCCATGGGCACCTTCAACACCCACAGATTCGTTGCAATTTTCCCTATATCATTTATGGGATGATGCACCTAAACCAACATGCCCCCAATCAACTTAGCAGTACTACAGGGTCAGACAGTTGATCTTGGGCCCAGATGAGGTTTGTCTCATACTATGAGACATGGGAGGGCTAGCACCATCTATATACCCTTCAATGTTGGAGCAAAGACAGGCATATTGACAACCTAAAGACCAATGAGACACATTTTTGTGCCCCAAGCCCAAAATTGGGGCCCATAGAGAATTTGGTCAAAGATCTAGGGGCCAACCCCTAGAACATGATTTTAAAAGGCCTCTACACTCATCATGGCACTTGAAGCCCTCAACGTCACCCTAAAGAGAATTGCGCTAGCATGACATCAACATTTCAACTTGCACATGTGGAGAGTTAATTTTATTGTCAAGCTATAAGGTTGACTTGTGACCTTACATGTTGTCACACATTACTTTATGATTTTTAAGGGGCTTGTAGGCTAATTAGGCATTTAAATGCCTCATATAAATTGAAGACATGTCATTGTAACTTCTCATCATCACACCTTTAGATTTTCGCCCTCATTAGAGGAATTTAGTCATGTTCCCTTGTGGACATATTGGAGAGCTTGGATGCATTTTGATATTTGGAGCTGATCTTAGATATTCCTTAGAGCTATTCTTTGGACTAATGGATGGAAATCTTGCATGTTATCTTATAAGTGCACTTAATTGTTGAAAAATTATTTCTTAATGTCTAATGTATGGAACGAATGATTCTAGGTTAGGCTAAATTGTGCCCTAGTTTGTTGAAGATCACTTGAATTGCTATCTAGATGAATGTTACATGCATTACTCATATATAACATGTAAAAAATTGTCCTAGTGGCAAACTCATTGAAGCTCTCCAATGAAAATTCATTTTTTTCCGTTACATAGGTAAACACTTGAAATCTTGTGGCCAGGGCATCAAATTTTGGCCTCCTTAGGAACATTTTTGTCTAAACTATTTCATCCTAGACTCCATATTCCCAAGGGACAAGGGACTAGTCTAGTTGGTTGGTGATCATACTCTGATCTTATCCATATTTTCTCTTTCCTAATTCTGCCCTTTTCTAGGCAAAAGGTAGGAAACTAGGGCTTGGTGTGAATCCCTAGGAAAGTGGAATTTTGGGGATTGGAGAGCCTAAACATCATGGGGATAGTATTTGCCACAAAGTCTATCCTTTTGGTGGCCATCCACTTCAATTTTGTACATAAATTTTCTTGCTCTAGTTGTTCGCCTAAGAGGGAAACCCTAGTTTTCTTTGCTTTAACTTAAGGGTTTCCTTGAAGGTTTCATGAAGCTTGGCATAACAGGTATACATTGCAAGAAACCTTTTCTCTCTGCCTTGGCCATTGGATACTCCAACACTCATCAATTTTATCAAACCCTAGGTCTTGTGCCTTATTTTCTAGGCCTCATCAGAGAAATCAAATTGCTCCCTTGTGGAATCTTGAGCCTAAATTGTGTCTTTCTTGAATAGCTCTTAATGAGATCATTTTTTACAGACTAACTTTAAAACATCTATCATAAGTTATCTCTTCCCTAACAGGACTCCCCCCATTGATGAAAATCCGTAAAGAGCAGGGGGTTTTGGTTGTGGTGACAATGAGCCACTACCCCATTGTTGTCTCTTTGTCTAGTTTATGCCTTTTAGGGTTTTCAACTCCAAGGCCTGCTAGATTTTGTGGCAACATTTTTGGCATCATTGCCAGGGAAACCCTAGTTTTCTTTGCTTCAACCTAAGGGCTTCCTTGAAGGTTTCATGAGCCTTGGCATAGTTCGTATACATTGTAAGAAACCTTTTCTCTTTGCCTTGACCATTGGATACTCCAACACTGGTCAAATTTATTAAACCCTAGGTCTTGTGCCTTCCTTTCTAGGTCTCATCATAGAAAGTGAAGTGCTCGCTTATGGAACCTTGAGACTAAATTTTGTCTTTCTTGAAGAGCTCCTAGTGAGATCAATTTTTAAATATTGACCTTAAAACATCTATCATAAGTGATCTCTTCCTTACCGAGACTCCTCCATTAAATGAAAATATGTAAAGAGCAGAGGGTTTTGGTTATGGTGACAATGGGCCACTACCCCATTGTTGTCTCTTGTTCTAGTTTATGCCTTGTAGGGTTTTCCATTCCAAGACTTGCTAGATTTTGTGGCAATATTTTTGGCATTGTTGTCGAGGAGGAAGAGAGTCTACCTTCCTCTAGATTGAAGCATATGAGATTCTTCCCATTTGAAGAGGTAATTTCTCTAACGACAAGATAAGATCCTCTTCTGGCGAAGCCTGTAAGTGTTAACTTTGGAGGTTGGCACCCAAACCCTCTTAACACATCACAAGAGAGATGAGTGATCCCCTCGCACTCCCTTCGTGGATAGGGTTAGCATGAGAAGAGGATTTCCCCATGGGCACAATGTGTATTTCATCCCCTAAACTTTCAGAGCATCTTAGGAGACCCACATCCTCTCCCTCAAGATTATGACAAGGTGCCCTTCTTTTATAGTAGACAGGATGAAAATCCTATAAAACACTTGGCATTGTTTTATGGATTTTGTGCTATAAGGAAGTTCAAAGAAGACATGGTCATGTCTTTGTTCTCTTTCATTCAAAGATTATGCCCAAGACTAGTTCCTATCCCTCTCTTTTGATTCCTTAGGTTCTTGGGATAAGTTTTCATTTCCTTCTCAGCTAGATGGGTGGAAGAAAGAAGTGTGGTTGAGTTGTACAAAGATCTTCTACCCATTAAAAGGGAAGAGGACGATCCTATCAAAGAATTCAACCAAATATTTAACACTCTTGTTGAATATATCCCTGAAAAACTCAAGCTCCTAGATGAGTTGGTACTTGCAACTTACCTCCAAGCATTTGTTGGAGAGATAACCTACACAGCAAGAGATAAGAAGCCAACAAACATCCTCCATGCCCAAGATCTGGCACTCAACCCCTTGAAGAAGCGCAGCATGAATCTATACAAGTCATATTTGAAGATAACAATGACCCCATGCCAAAACTTCAAAGAAAAGTTGAAAGCGAGACCTTTATGGTGTCACACAATTACAATATTATCCTTTCTCAAGTTGATAGGGTAAAGGAAAAGCAAGATCTTGAAACGTTGTCTAATGGAAATGATATGGATCCCCCAATTGTCATATATACCATACAATACAAATTATGGGAGAAAATTCTTACGCTATCATATACAAGCAACCTCCCACAAGGCCTTTGATCAAGCCCCCTACATCTTGGATGAAGAACTACTCGAAAAAGACTATGAGTTTAGCGAGTGGAAGATATACAAGAATTAGCTTGATCCTAACCTTGAGCCTGAGGGAGTATGGACTATGTACTTTGATGGAGCTTGCTCAAAGATAGGGTTCGGGGCGAGTATCATTCTAATATCTCATTCAATGAGTTACACGTTGTTCTCCTTAAAGCTCGAGTTCACTTGTACTAATAATATTGCTTAGTATGAAGCATTGATATTAGGATTAGATGCAGCCCAATCCAAGCATATCCGTAGATTACTTGCCATAGGGGACTTTGATGTGATTGTTTCCCAAGTTAAGGGATCTTTTAGCACTAAAAATGAAAATTTGATACCATATAAAGAGCATGTTATAAGCACTATAAAAGAATTTGAGATCTTTTCCAAAGAAGCAGTGCTTAGGAATAGCAACTCTCCAACTGATGCCCTTGTTGTAGTGGCATTAAGTTCTCAATTCGCTACAAATGAAATTTCCAAATTAGGAAGAAGTGTGGTGGATACTATATATCATTGTGTTAAAGAAGAGGACCAAGACTTTATCTGACATTGTAGAAATCAACTTGGGTTCTCCTTCATCCCCTCAAGTGGTCAGGATAGGAAAGTGTCTGTCAAAACAAGAAAGGGATGAATTGGAGAGGTTATTAAGGTAATTCAAGGATGTCTTTGCTTGGTCTTATCAGGATCTCAAAGCCTATAGCATTGAGATTATCCAACATACAATTCCCCTCTAAGGATCCTATTGAAAATGTAACTAGGTTCAGTCTTCATTTATTATATTGGGTCATGACTTGATGAGGTACTTGTCAAAAGAATATGTAATTATTGATATACTTGTCAAAAGGAAAAAGAATAGAAATTATTTGTAAAAGAAAAATATTATTATTGTAAGTGGGTTTTTTGCCCGTCTTCTTGTGGTCCTAGGTTAAAGCACCCATTGAGTGCTTTAGGCATCTTGTTGACAGGTTAAAGGGTCAAGGTCATGATGTACTGGCCCTTGGAGGACTCATGTATCAAAGAAGGAAAATTATTATTGTAAATTTTAATGTCTAGAAGCCTCCAAGTGATGGGTCGTCCAGCCAACAACAAATCGGCCTAGAGAGGCCCAATTCATCCTCCATGAAAGCCTATATAAGGAGACTTGTCCTCCTCATTTAAGGACAGATCCAAGAAGGAAGAATGTATCTGATCGAGTGAAAAGAATTAAGATCTGTCCAGCGAATTTTCTGTAAGAAATGGAGCAAAATTTTGGAGGCCAACGAAGGAAGGAAGGAAGATGCGTTTTTTCTATTGCCATTTCTCACTTGTGCGAGTTCTTGAAGGACGACCTAGGGTTTCCTTAGTCTGATCTTTGTAGAAAATTAATTTGGGGTTTGGTTGGCTCATCACTTGATTTGGCTTGGGTATTGGTCTTGGAAGTCTTCATTGGACAAATTCTATAAGAAGAGATATTTTTCTAGGTTTTCCCCACTTGGGGTTTTCGCCTGGCTTGGAGCTTACTTCTGGTGTTCTTGTGTTTTCTTGATCTTCTTGTTGGCATTTGACTTAATGTTAATTAGAACTAAAGAATGAAGTTAATATCCTAATCTAATACACAAGAAAATGTCAAAAATATAAGAAAAATCAATGTAAAAGAAGCCCTAATTATATGCCCTAGATTTCTCAACATTGTATCAGAGCTAGGACTTTGAACAGTGGGCAGAAAGAAGATCGCTTTGGCATCATTTCAGTTCAAGAAATTCATCCTATGCTGAATTGTGGAGGCATTAATATCAATTTTTTATGCATGAAATCAAGAACAAATCACAGAAACAGACCCTTGGAAGAGGGTGTTTGAAGATCAATTTAAGTTTTTTTCAAGAGACCGAATTAGTAAGAGGACAAACCTTTCAAGGCCGCACTCCTTAGCTAGCAGATTGAAGAGTTTTTGCACCTACATTAGCCCTTAATCACTTCATTGAGGCTGCAGACCTACTACAGCTACATCAAGAGCACAAAAGTCACATTTTTGAGGAGCGAAGGGGTTATCTACAAGCCTAAGGGAGGCCGCATTCACTAGCATTGGAGTGAAGATCCAAGGAAGACCACAAGGTCTACAATCACCCTTCTTTCCTGAGAAAAATCGCACCTCCGTATGTATATCTCAGTCACTATATATTAGCATTCAAGGACTACTTTGTTGGAGACGAATTCTCCATCTATAAGCAAATGATCTAAGGTATCATTTTTGTGCATAAATAAAAACCCTAGGCAGAGTATCAAGATAGTCTCTACTCTCGTGCGTAAGTTTCGTTTTGAAATCACAACTATAAATATTGTGGAAATTCCTATACTCAAGGAACCCCTACTGCAGCAAAATTGAATTTGCTTCTCCTACTTGATTTTAATATACATTATCAAGTTAATTTTTGAAAAATATTGAAGTAAATTACTTCTGCAGCCTACACCAATTTAATTTGATTACATGAAACAAGAAACTGAGCAAAGAACAAGATACATAGGACACTGTTATTTTTGGACAAAATAGTCCCCGAAAAAACCCAATGTGGGAAAATCGGTGCAGCAGCTCTGAGGGTTTTATATTATTAAGCAGTAGCTCTGAATACAATGTTGGATGCCCTCTCAGCAATCCAGTTACAGAGAAAAATATAATGGCGGAAAACTCAGTGAAATTACCTCACTTCACCCAGCAATTTCCAACTGATCCGGCAGCAGAACTAGCAAAACCCAATGTGGGAAAACCGGTGCAACAACTCTGAGGGTATTATATTATTAAGTAGTAGTTCTGAATACAATGTTGGATGCCCTTTCAGCAATTCAATTACAGAGAAAAATATAATGGCGAAAAACTCAGTGAAATTACCTCACGTCACCCGGCTGATCCGGCAGCGGAACTGGCAAACCCCTGGCTATCTATGTTTTGGCCAAGCGTCAACCTTAAAGGCTCTGCGTCAGCCTTAAAGGCTCTGCATCAGCCCTACGCTGTCTCTTCTACCACCTAGAGCTTTTGCATCAACCTATCCCGACTGTTCAGGCAGCTCCCCGACAAAATTCTGGATTTCTACGTGAGGACAGCTTCTCCTCTGCACTGGCTCTCCCTGGTTCAGCGTCAAGCTTGCATGGGCCCAGACTAGCCCAACGTCAGTCCCTCTAGGTGTTGTGCTACCTCCACTAGTGGCTCTCCGCCTCTCTACCCGATATTCCCGAACTACCCCTGCTCCTCTGCTACAGAATGATCACTTACTTCGAATATCTCAGCTTCCTAGCCCCAGGAATTTCGAACTTTAGATCAATTCCTTCTCTCCGTGTGGCTTTCTAAATGAACCCCAATCCTCCTTATACTTTTCTCGTTGAGACTTCAACGGTCAAGATTAAGTCTCTAATCAACAGCGAAGATTAAAAAATTAACTTGATCCGCTTTCTAGAACATTCTCACGCATATTTTGATTAGTACCCATTAATATTTTAATTTTCCTAAGTTTAGACTTAGTAACCCCATTAAAAATATTAATTATTTTAATAAAATACAATCCTGGTGGAATTTCACCAAACGGTTTCTAGGTTCTTTAGAACTCATGAGGCTTGGCCTCTCCACCAATTTTCATGGCTAGAGCACATCTGATGCTACTAAATACTAACACTCCCTCTTAGCAAGGAATGTGCTCGAGCAACAATGTCCAACTGCATGTTGCTCTATTTCTGAAGCATCTCCTTTCTGCACTATTGTTGCCACCAAAACTATGTTGTTGTTGTTATTGTACTATTGCCTATGACACTGCCACTGCCACTGCTGCATCTGTACTACAGCTTGCTCTTCATCTGCTGCTAACACTACCACTGCTAGCTCTGCACTGCGTCATTTTCCAATTGTTGTTGTTGAGCAACAGAAAAGCATCCCAAATTTTTGAACTATGTTCAGCATAATACCATGTGAATGTTGGAATCTAATTGATAGTTGTCTCTTACCCTTTGAATCTTCTGTGTTGCTCCTGACTTCAACACTTGTGCCATCTTCACTGCTGCCAACCTTGCTCTGCGCTGATCAGTCTCCAGTCTCAGGCTACTGCATCCATCTCTCCAACAAACTCGCTACATCATCTGACACTAAGTCCATCTCGCTACTACTAAATTTTGGGCTCCCGTAGCAAGGAATTGATCTAAGAGGTGGGTTCCTCAAGGATCCTACCCACATGTAGTCCTCTCGACTATAGCTTATATCGCCCCATTTCCCTCCCGGAGATGCGTGGGTACTAATGGCAATCTCATCTTCGTCAATTTTTGCTGGAGCAGCCTTAGGATCATGTTTCTCATCCTTATCCTTTTGCTTCAAAGGACACTGGGATGCAAAGTGGCCCATCTCACCACATCTAAAACATTTCATCTTCGAAATGTCCTTCTTCCACTTCTACTTCTGTTGTCCCTTTGATGCTAGAGTTGCATTCTCCACCTCCTCCTTAGTCTTTGTGCCACTCCCACTACTGCCATTGAGGTTGACCTTAACCAGATCCCTACTTAATTCTTCCTATTGAAACGCTGCCCAGATCTCCTCCCATGAAAGTAGTCTTTCCTTGCCCAATATACTTTGGATGAAGACTTTCCATTCATTTGAGACTCCATTCAGGGTCGTCCTTACCATCATGGTAGACTGAGGAGTAGACCCCACTGTAGCAAGCTAGTCTCTGGTGTCCTTAAGACGTTGAAGATAGGAGTTAACCCCTTCTCCCTTCTTTATCAATGTCCGCTGCAACTTTTGTTCTAAGTACATCTTCCGTTGTTCGAAAGAACTTTACATTTCTCGGGTTATATCTTTGCCCTGCAACTGTGAGACCACATGATCTCAAACTCCATCGATTATGAACCTCTTCGCCTTTCCCTGCTCGGCCTTGTACTTCTTCTTTTGATCATTGTCCGCGGGAACAACCACAACACTCTTGACGTAAGCTTCGAGATCGTACTCCTCCAAAACAACTAAGATTATGGTCTTCCATATGACGTAGTTGGAAGCTCCTTCCAACCTGTCCTAATCTTTGAGCCCATGTGATGCCATCTCACCCAAACTGTCGAATTGACTCCTCTAGTCACTGCGTAGCACTGGTCTGCTGCCCCGCAAGTGAAAAATTCGAACTTTTGGCGAGAAAAGTTCTTTGAGGAGAAAATTCCCCTTCTATGTGTCTTCGCTCTTTTCTGACAGAATTTTGTCTCGACAGAAATTGCACCCTTCAAGCACTGCACTGAGGCTCTGCATCACTCCCTCTGCATCTTCAAGCTCACGAACCAGAAATCATACCTCTCTGTCGACTCTCTCAGAGAGAGATTTCCTCGGAATCTCTGCTTTCCCGGCAAGGACGCACAATCTCTCCAAGGGATTCGAATTTCTGCCAAATGCAGTTATTGGCCTCTCTGCTCAGTGTTGGATCTGCTCTTCTTGTTTCACAATCAATGCTCTGATACCATACGAAAATTTTTATACTCAAGGAACCCCTACTGCAGCAAAACTGAATTTACTTCTCCTCCTTGATTTTAATATACATTATCAAGTTATTTTCTGGAAAAAAAAATGAAGTAAATTACTTCAGTAGCCTACACCAATTTAATTTGATTACATGAAACAAGAAACTAAGCAAAGAACAAGATACATAGGACACTGTTATCTTTCGACAAAATAGTCCCCGGAAAAAGCTAATGCGGAAAAACCAATGCAGCAGCTCTGAGGGTTTTATATTATTAAGTAGTAGTTCTAAATAGAATGTTGAATGCCCTCCTCGCAATCCAATTACAGAGAAAAATACAATGGCGGAAAATTGAGTGAGATTACCTCACTTCACCCGGTAGCTTTCAGTTGATCTGGCAGCAGAACTGGCAAACCCCTGGCTATCTTTGCGTTGGCCCTATGTCAGCCTTGCGTTGTCTCTTTTGCCACCTGGAGCTTCTGTGTCAACTTTCCCCGGCTGTTCCAGCGGCGCCCCACCAAAATTCTGGATTTCTGCGTGAGGGCAGCTTCTCCTCTATGTTGGCTCTCCCTGGTTCAGCGTCAAGCCTGCGTGGGCCCAGACTGGCCCAGCATCAGTACCTTTAGGTGTTGCGCTGCCTCCACTAGTGGCTCTCCGCCTCTCTGCCCAATATTCTCGAACTATCCCTGCCCTTCTGCCTCAAAATGATCACTTAGTTTGAATTTCTCAGCTGCCTAGCCCCAGAAATTTCGAACTCTACATCAATTCATTCTCTCCGTGTGGTTTCTAAATGAATCCCAAGCCTCCTTATACTTTTCTCGTTGAGACTTCAACAACCGAGATTAAGTCTCTAATCAACGGCTAAGATTAAAATTCTGGATTTCTGCATGAGGGCAGCTTCTCCTCTGTGTTGGCTCTCCCTGGTTTAGCGTCAAGCCTGCGTGGGCCCAGACTGGCCCAGTGTCAGTACCTTTAGGTGTTGCGCTGCCTCCACTAGTGGCTCTCCGCCTCTCTACCCAATATTCCCGAACTATCCTTGCTCTTCTGCCTCAAAATGATCACTTAGTTTGAATTTCTCAGCTTCCTAGCCCCAGAAATTTCGAACTCTACATCAATTCGTTCTCTCCGTGTGTCTTTCTAAATGAACCCCAAGCCTCCTTCTTATACTTTTCTCGTTGAGACTTCAACAACCGAGATTAAGTCTCTAATCAACGGCTAAGATTAAAAACTTGACTTGATCCACTTTCTAGAACATTCTCACCCATATTTTGATTAATACCCATTAATACTTTAATTTTTCTAAGTTTAGACTTAGTAACCCCATTAAAAATATAATTATTTTAATAAAATACAATCTGGGTGGAATTTCACCA
Organism: Pinus taeda; assembly: GCA_000404065.3. Lineage (NCBI taxonomy): Eukaryota > Viridiplantae > Streptophyta > Pinopsida > Pinales > Pinaceae > Pinus > Pinus taeda. Next base: position 285,696 of record APFE031416328.1, on the reverse strand, counting down.
AATGGTTTTTGGGTTCTTTAGAACTCATGTGTCTTAGCCTCTCCACCAATTTTCATGGCTAGAGCGCATTTGATGCTACCAAAAACTAACAAAGATCCTCGACATAATCTTAAGGAGGTCCAAGATCAAGGGTTGAAGGATTATTTCAAAGCCCTGAAACTTACATTACCTCTGTACGATTCTCGTCAAAAGGTGTCATTACAAGGTCACTCTTGTGCATCGAAGTTCAATAATATATAAGTCGTGAAGCAAAGTCTCTCAAGATCCATTCCAATAAGACCAAGATTCTACCTGTAAGAAGTCAAGGTTATATGTTGTAAAGTCAAGGTTATATGTTGTAAAGTATATTGTCATCAAGGAGCCGAGATATCCTTCAAAGATTGACTTTTTCCGACCTGTGTATCTATATCACAAAAATTCGCAAAAGGGAGACCTAGATCGAGCTAGGTAAAGACTCTAGCTACTATATCTAGATCTCCTGTGCCGCTAGATCTACGCCTAGATCTAGATCTCCTTCTGCAGCTCTTGTGCGGCTAGATCCAGATCTCCTTCTGCGGCTAGATCTCTTGTGCGTGGGGGTTTATCTCATGGGTTTGCAGCTGCAGTCTGTGCAAAAAACTAAAATTTGTTTCTGTACAAGTGTGTCTGAAACCGTCGGTGTATGTATTTGGGCACAAGCCAGCAAAGCCACCCGTGATATTGAGAAGAAGGTGGTGTAGCCACCGTCATGAGCCACCGCTGGGGTGGTGGTCTAAAAGTCAATCTGTAGTGCTGTAGCTATCAAATTTTCTTTTAAAACAAAGGGCCAGAGTCCTAAGGTCATAAACGATCATTTGTTGCCATATTTTCTTGCCGCAACCACAGCCGCAAGTTCTTTGGAGGGTAATTTGTACGCTGTCGTGAGCCTGGAAGCGTAAGGTCAATGATACGCCATCCATGCATAAGGTTAATGGGTTAATAAAGTTAGTAAGGTTTGAAGTTACTTTAAATTTTGGCTGGGTTCTAGATCTAATCTTCTGCGGCTAGATCTAGATCTAGATCTAATCTTCCGCCTTATTCTCTGCAGCTAGGTTCTAGATCTAATTTTCTACGGCTAGATCTGGATCTAATCTTCTGCCTTATTTATCTGCAACTGGGTTCTACAGGCAAATATGGCTCCCAGCGTCACGAAAATAGTTGTTGGCTCAATTCTGTCTGCTTCTAAAGGGCAAGCTCCTGCCCATATCGTCAGTGAAGCCCCAGCTCCCACTGTCCAGGTGGTCCAAGCCTCACTCGATGAGGCTTTGAAGTTTTCCGAAAGTGCCCTAATCTGTCGGTTCAATGGTTTTTGGCTGCGGCTGACAGCTCTCCACAATTGGATCTCAGAGGTATGGAAGCCTGTCATTTCTGATGAAATTAATATCTACCCCTGTGCTAGGGGTTTCTTTATAGTAGATTTTGAAAATCCTGAAAGCAGACAATGTATTCTAGATTTCGGCCCTTGGTTTTGGGAAAACTCGGGCCTATTCATGAAGCCATGGAACCCATCATTCGACCCCTCAACAGCAGTCATAATCTTAGCACCAGTTTGGGTGAGATTGCCAAGCCTACCCTTGCATCTCTGGAATCTCTCCTCGCTAAAAGCCATTGGAAATGCAATTGGAAAATTTTAATACAGGTGCCCAAAAACAGAGGAATATGCCAGAACCACCTATGCACGCATCTGTGTGGAAATGGACTTCAGCGCTGGATTCCCAACTGAAATAAACCTAACAAGTAAAGACTGTGTGGAACTAGAAACTCAATTATGAAAGTGTCCTCTTCAGATGTCAATCCTGCTTTGAGACAGGTCATCTAGCCAAAAATTGCCCAAAAGCCTCCTAGAAAAATTCTGCTAGAAAAAACCACCACGGCTCTATATGGTGGGAAGGAGCACAAAAAGAACACTACACTGTCATTAAAGAAGAATACTCTAGAGAAAACTCTGAATCACAAGAAATCGGGCAAAAAAGAAACAACTCTCAAGGCAAGCATGGAGAAAGCCCTGTCCCCTCAAGCATCAACAGTTATGAGGATTCGAATATAGCACAAAATAAATTTTCATTCAACAGCAAAGCAGATCTCCTAGACCAAACTTCTTCTCCGACTATCTTCAAAAGGACAAACACAATAGATCATGAAGCTAAGACACCAATGTCCCAAGAACAAGAAGAGATGAAGGAGATGCAAGATAAAGGAAGTTGGAAGACAGTAGAGAAAAAAAAGAAAGCTACAGCATCAATCTCGCCAAGAAAGACGAGGAGACAGACAATTAAAACTAAGAAAATTATAGGTCCGATAGACCAATTTGGTCCCAGTGGACGTTAACCACTATCATCATCATCATCATCATCATCAAAAGTATATTCACCTTTAGAGGTTCGCTGACCTGTGGAAGAAGGATCAATCTGTATGGTCCACATCTTGTGCATCCTACAGTGACAAGGCTAGCATATATATATATATATATATAATGAGAACTTGATCAGTCAGTGAGGCTGACCTACAGTAATAAACATATAGTTGTTTTTCGAATTGCAGTAATATTTTTGCTGGGGACTTTGCTAAAAGTATTGCTCTATAAAGGTGTCAAGAATCTCTATTTGTTGGAACTTTAGTCCTAGAGTATAGACTTCAGTAAATAAGTTGCACTTTGTCTTGATCACGTTGGCATGCTACAGGCAATTAGAAGATCTGTGACAGAGAATCAGTGCAAGACAATCTTTGTTTATTGACAGTCATTGCAAGTCAAGCAGAATATTTGATACACCTGTAGCAGTCAGTCAAGTGTGACCTGTACAATTCAAAATGGATTCAGAAGAAGAGCAGTTTGTTGAAAATGAAGGAAGTAGCAGTCCAGGGGGGATCTTATCACAGGAAATCAACCTACAGTCTGCAACTCTAGCATCCACCATGTCAGTGTTTTGCAAAGAAAGTAACAGGTTTGAGGGCACCTCTAACTATCAAGGATGGAAGAAGAGGATAGACCTCATTCTGATAGAGAATGATGCCATGGACATTGTTTTAGGAAAGGCTACAAAACCTGACAAGAAGAATGTGGATGAGTGGAACAAATATTACAAAAGTGAGATAAGAGCCCAGAGGTTATTGATCGAGTCCAACAAGGATCATCTAATACCATTTGTTGCAGAGCTGAACAAAGCCAAGGATATCTATGACAGGCTGAACAAAATTATATTGTGCCCGCACTTCTGGACAAAAGATAGCTTTGAAGAACATGCTGTACAAGATCAGAATTCCATTTGAAGAAGACAATGCAACATATCTTGTGAGGATATCTCAGTTAAGAGATCAGTTGCAAGCTCTTGGTGAAACAATTTCTAAAGCAGAAATGGCGACAAGATCAGAATTCCATTTGAAGAAGACAATGCAACATATCTTGTGAGGATATCTCAGTTAAGAGATCAGTTGCAAGCTCTTGGTGAAACAATTTCTAAAGCAGAAATGACGACACTAATTCTCAATGTTCTGCCTCAAGAATGGAGTTCATTTGTGACCAGCATTTACTCAAGAAAGGAGACTTCCAGTCTTGATGAGTTGTGATCTCAATGTGTGATGAAAGAATCCTGATTGAAATCCAAAGAGGAAACTGATCCTCCTGGTAAATTCCAAGCACATGCAGCCAGAATGAACACGTTGAGCCAAAGGAAATTGGATGGTCTTGTCATCCAAATAAGAAGCAAGACATAGAAAATGTAAGATGCTTAGAGTGTCATGAGCTTGGTTCACCAGTAGATGTCTTTTCTGGAGCGACTTACCTCTCAGCATCACCAAAACCAATCCATTTTGGCAGCCAATGTGTGATGCTATTGCTGTTGTGGGCCCAAGGTACAAAAGTGCTACATATAAGGAGTTGCGGGGGCCAATTCTTCAAGCAGAAAAGCAGGACATCAACTCTAGATTGACGGAGTTAAAAAAAACATGGGAAGTTATTGGATGCACAGTGATGTTTGATGGTTGGATAGATAGGAAGGGTAGGACCCTTCTAAATTTCTTGGTACATTGTCCTAAAGGTACCATGTTTATTAAATCAGTGAATGCATCAGAACATATCAAAGATGCAGCAACGATATGTGAGTTGTTAGATGGGTTCATTCGGAAGACTGGTGTGCAAAATGTGGTGCACGTCATAACAGACAATGCAGCTAATTATGTGTTTGCCGGCAAGATGCTTATGGAGAGGCATCGCACATTATTCTAGACTCTATGTGCAACAAATTGTCTCATGGAGAAACTCTCCTTCATCAAGGAGGCGGTTGATATGGCTAGGAGCATCCCCAAGTTTATTTATAACCATGCTTTTGTTCTTTGTCTCATGAAGAAGTTCACTAGAAACAAGGAGTTGTGGCGTCCTGCGATCACACGTTTTGCCACAAACTTTATTACTCTTCAATCTTTGCATCGATGTCAGTTCAAGTTGAAGCAAATGTTTGTGTCTAATCACTGGCATAATTGTAGCTACAACTGGAGACAAGACTAGAAAGCAATTGCAAAAATGGTGTACTCTGAGACGTTTTGGCATGGAGTAGTGTCAAACACACACATGGCAGAAAGAGTATGAAAGATAAAACATGAGAGTACATTTATTATTAACAAATGATATACATGTATAGTACATGGTGTGACCATTTGTTATAGCTCCAAATACCACCTTATGTATTTGTGATGCTTGGTTTATGGCCTAGGGCAACCCCTCCTTCCATACTTGGTCCAAATATTCAAAAAACAGTGTTTTACTCCATGTACGCGACTTTGCCCTATATTAAACACTTGTACACGCGGGTCAGTCTATACCCAACCCGCGTATATGTCTTAAAACACTTAAAAAAAAATTCCTTAATTATGGGCAGAGATCACGAGTTTTACCTGTTAATTACCTATTAGTGCCCGTGGCCCAACTGTTCCCAACTGTTTCCGAACTAAAAGACTACTTTGGGAGAAGTATAAAAAGACTTCAATGGGAAGACCTTTAGGAGGAGAGAAAATAGAGAATTACTCTGCTGAGATTATCCCCTGATCAAGTCTGAAGATCCCTGTGCTTCAAGCACTTCCCCAATTTCAGGAAACCCTTGTTTCCTTGAGAGTTGATATCCTTTCACTTATGGGAGATATCCTTGTATTGGTTATGGAAGGAGCCTTTTGAAGACCAGGACTAGACAGACTTGGAGGACGGTTCCGCTTGGAGCCGGAAGAGGAAGACTCAGGTGAACTCTTTCTATGTTTTGATTATACTTATCTGCAATAAAAGAAACACTGTCTTGTTCCTGATATCAACTTTGTTCATGCATCTGATGTTATTGTTATGGTTTATGTATGAATGACTATTTCAATGTATAACTAACCATCTATTTATATGCTATAAAGTTGATTTCACTATAATGCTTTATCTATATGCTACTGTGTGTCTTTGAATTGGTTGTTTTGCAGGTTCAAAGATCGTGAGGAGTTGCAGAGGGTTTGAACCTTGGCTAGAACTACCCGAACGAAGGACCCCCGAGTATGTACATCCTCGCATAGTTTGCTCGTTTAAGCATTTTCCTTGAGTTATTTGCTTGTTTCTTGTCATAGATCACTTCTACTCTGCTAGGGTTCTGACCCAAAGCCCTAGGGGACTTTATCCCTTAACACCGTTGGGTTCCACATCCCAAGGCCTCATGGATTTCCTTAGCCTATTCCACTTCCACACTAACCCATAGAGGATTAGGTGTCCAACATTCCCCCCCTTAATCCAAAGGGTTATGTATGACTCCAAAAAGAGAGTTGTAATACAAAATGTACAAAAAATGCATGGCAGCACTAGGCTGAACGTAATCTCTGAAATGCTGGTATAAAGGGCGGTGGTTTAAGGATGACCACCAACACTGGAACGCTTAGTGCAATTCCCAGAACTCTTCCAATTCTGGCATGTAGCTCAAGTCTTCTGCTAGAGGAAGTGATCCTGATGTTTTGAAGAGGGAAACCTTCAACCATGAAAGGGAGGTCTCACCCTACATAAAAGGGAGAATCTCAACCTGAAAAGGAAGGTCTCAACCTGTGATGGTTTAAGGATTACCACCAACTCTGGAATGCTTAATGCAATTCCTGGAGCTCTTCCAAAACTGGCAAGAAGTTGAAGTCTTCTGCTAGAGGAAGTGTCCCAAATTCTTTGAAGAGGCGTTACCAACTGAAGGCATGCTTAGGGGCATCTTTGTCTCTGGCTACAACTCTGAATCTGGTGTGACAGGTTGTGGCTCAGGCTCGCTTGATCTGGCTTTGAAGCTTGTAGATGACCATCATTTCCCCCCCTGTCAGATACAAGGTGAGATGATGGAGAAAACTCAACTGCAAGACTGTTCAATACTCTAGAACAAGTTCTGACATGTGACTAAAATATCTTCTTCGTTGTTGACGCCCATTGCCAAGACATGATCCATCCAAGATGAATCTATGTTCTTGCAGGAGGTTTGTTTCTGAAGCATCTGTTTGAAGAATGACTGGTTTTATGACAGTGCTTACATGGATGAAGATCAAAACAATGATCTTTCAAATGGCCAACTTGATCACAGTGTTGGCATTTCACAATCTGTTGTTGTTGCTATGGAAGAGAACCAGAATCTAGAACAGCTAGAGGTGAATTATCATGAGGAGCGGGTGAAGATGAACCGTCCTGAAGAAATCCAGCACTTTGAAATTGGATTGGTTTGGAGTAGTCTGGAATATGAAAGGACACATCCTTGTCATATCCAAGACCAGTTTTGTGCTTGTTGTGGAAAAGCTCTTCCCAAGGTCTGACGATTCGCTTGGGAAGTGCAAACTGAACTTCTGCATCTACATGTACAACTGTTGCTTTATTGGGCACTGGAACTGAATCAACTGTAACATTATTGTCTTGTTGTTTATGGGAGTCTGTTTCATTGTTCTGAACAAAAATAGGTTCAGAATGATGACTCCATTGTTGTAATTCTGCTTGTTGTAGCTGAGATTCAAGCTGTAAAAAATCAATGTTTTCTTGTGCATGTTGTAAAGATGTTTGAATATCTCTAAGAGTGTCTTTGTTGACTTTAGTTGTGCTTCCACCAATAGATAAGATTAGAGTGCTTAATAACTTCAATAATCCATGAATTTTCTCCATTATTCAAACAATCAAATCAATAAATGAACAAAATTGCACTTGTAGAAACAATAATGGTTTTAGAAAATAATTTGCCAATTTTTCAACACGAATTAATTTGCACTGCTCATGTTCTCATTTCACAATGTCTTGTGCCTCAATTTCTACACAGCAATCCCAATATTGTTGCTTTAACAGAATGTCCAGCTTGACAAGTTTGCAGCCCACAGGCTCTTCTTTTCCAGCAATAACAAGACCCCAACAGAAATGAGATTAGCTTCCATATTTCATCGACCATACACCATATAACACTAACATCCGTGCACAATAGCCTTCAATGCAATTCTCTAGTGAACCCAGTAAAGTGCTCTCTTTCTCTAGATCTTCCCTTCCTTTACGAAGCAAATAAACCACAATGATATTGATAGATTGTTGCATGCACATTACAAGCTACTACAGGCACATGAAATCTAGAACATGTACACGAGCTCAACCTCTCATAAACTCATTGCTACAGGCATGTAGAAATCAGATCATAACATCAATGGCTGCAGTTCGATTCCTTTGATCGTAATATTGCAACATGGCTTCTCCAATGGCTAGATGAATTGTCTCCTTTCAATAGACATGGAGTGATGGCGGATGATTTGATCCACTTAAGCTCTTGAGACTATCGTTGATGCATCTAGAATAATGCGGCTCTCTCTCCCTATTATAACTCCACTCTTGAAACCTTTAGATCTAGAATGACTCGACCTTTTAAATCACAGTGGGGGCACAAGAATTTCTGCTTCATATTCCACTATCAATACTCAATTGAAATACATCAAAAAAGTCTTTCAAAATCGAGAATCCACGCTATAATGTAATTTACATCAGATATACACTTCAGAAAAGACAGCAGGAGCTCGGAAACAACATAAAATAATCCCTTGCCGAAAACGTTTACCAGATCTTTAAAAATTCAGTAAACTTGCAATGAACTTCAAATTTGATAGCATAGAGGGTGTCAGCATATATATATACCAGCCTTGTATATATGTAACAGCAACATGTTTATGTATATGGGACAGCAGCGTTCAACCAACGCAATGCACCAACGAAAGGATTATTCCGGGAAATCAATGTTTTAAAAGAGGAATTCGAGGGAACAATTTCGTTGCGCAGTGGTGAGGCCGATTGTGAACGAGTGAGGCTAACATTGTGCGGGAGGAGTTGACTGTGGAGCCAACAATGGTATGGAGCCGAGCACGGTGGATTGTGGACCATTCAACACACAATACTTTTGATGAGAGAAAGTTTACTTCGTTTGATACGAGAAAGTCAGCTCCGTTTGATGAGAGATCACGCGATGGTCAGCAAGTTGCTGAGGGTGACATTGTAACCATATAGAGCATATGGGAGTCGACTGTGTTAAACAGAATTGAACAATATAGTTCTTATAATTCCAATACGGAAGAGTGGTGCAGGAAATGGAATAGAACAATAGCTATCGGCAAAAATATACTTTCGATGGACCTCAGCATCCAAGCTCTTGCTTTCCTTGTTATAACCAGCAAAATGCTTGTCGTTGTGAGGAATATCTAATCCTCCATCCAAAGCACCCTTCAGAGCTCCGAAAACACTGTAGTCCTCTCCGAAAACATTGTAGCATGCACTGACTTGTACAACTCTTCTATGTTCTCAGGCTTAATACCTCTCCAAGATATCCGGTGTCCACTTTAGAATAACGTCCACTGCTTTCATGTTCTCGTGAATCTGGCTTTCTTTTGTTGCACCAGTAATGACTGTGCTAACATTTGGATTTGATGCACACCACACAATAGCAAGTTGTGCTAGAGGAACATCCAATTCTGCTACAATGGGTTTAAGTCCATTGTTGAAGGCACAAGGGGCTTTTCCGCAAGCACATTGTTGAAGGCACCAAGGCTTCGCTGAAGAGGCCCGACATGGATTATGTCGATGTCTTGTTCTGCCACAAGCCCGATACCTCTCTTATAACGTTTAGACAACGGTATTGCATACACTATTCAAACACCACCAGCATGACACCTGGAGCGTTCAACAGAGTAGCCACCGCACCAGCGTGATAGTTCAAATGTCCAAAATCGAAAAGATTAGATGAAATACAAAACGAGGCTATCAAGCAAGGAATTGTATCTGCAGCAGGTATGAAAGGATTATAAGCTAAGTTGCACGAAACGGGGAAAAGGGTACGAGTTTCCGAAACGGGTACAGGTACGAAACATGACCCCCCAAATATTGGAAACAGGGAAACGCAATATATATATATATATATATATATATTAGGACATTTAAGAAATATGTGCAATCATAAAGCATATATGACACATTCTAATTTATTACATTATGATTAAATTGTCAATTGTCAATGCATAAACTATAAGTCTCTAAATTTATATCACATTTACTCATGAATGATCACATAATGAAAATAGAAATATCCAAAATCAGCCACGAGAAATTTCTAATTTCTTGTCTCGTGCTTGTTTGGGAGTCTCCTCCTACATAGTCGAACGACCTTAGTTCTCTTGATTAAATACAAGTTTCATACCCTAGTACTATACATGCTCTTGATTATTGGGAGTCTCCCATGCATAGAGGGCTTGTTTCTCTTGATTAAATACCAGTTCCATACCCTAGTACATGACAAAATCCAATGGAAACATTGCAATCCCCTAATCCTGAAATCCTGAAAAACAGATAAGTCTACTGGATTTTAAGTGAGATCTAAAATTCTACTTTCTCCATATGAAATCCAATGAGGGCGAAAGCACTCTCAAACATCATGAGTCATTTCATGGTAATGTTAAAAATTTAAGTAAAAGGATGAAAATGAAAAATAAAGGAGAATATCACTTTTACTTTAAAAAATTTAACATTACCATGAACTACATATCGACACTAGGGTCATAGGCTTGAACATTCGGCTGCCCCACTCAAAAAAATCCTTTTTTTATAACTTGAGAGACATCTAGAAGCATCTAGAGGACATTTGAGTCACCCAACAAAAAATTAGAAGCGAAAAAATTAAAAATACAATACAAGAAAAAGTCAAGTTACAAGAGGAAACTTCAACGTACAGCCCCGAAACTCGTTTCTGACCGTACTAGCCATGTTTCCTCCTCGAGAAATGTGCCAGTATGGCCAAAAACAAGTTTCTGGGCCGTACCGTGTGGTTTTCCCTGTTTCCGTTTCGTTTCCGTATAGAAACGAACCCTGGACCCATGTTTCCTGCAACTTAGATTATAACTTATAAGGCAGTAGGTAATTATAAATTCCACATCGCAGGTCAGTTGTTCGATCAACAGTAGCAAGGGATTGTCTCTGCAGCAGATATGAATCTACGCATCAGCAAACCCAAGTTCAGAAAGCTTCAGGTGAGCTTCCGCAGAGTCAGCAAAGAAAGCGTCTTCGTCTTGTGCATACTTCTGAAGATAAACTGCAAAACTAGGATCAACAAGCAGTGCCTATCCTACCGTGGATAGAAGAGCATAGTGCGCACAACTATGGATGCGGTAATACCACTTGACAGTCATATGAAAGCTGGTATGTAATGAACAACAGAGGCAGCGCGATAATACCTGGAGTATGGCTCTTAACAACAAAGGCAGCGCAGTAATACCTGGAGTATGGCTCTTAACAATAGAGGCAGCGCGGTACTACCTGCAATATGGTGAGGAGCAATCAGGCGATAGTGTGTTCGGGTCCCACCGGGCGTGCCATGCAAAGGCTGGGCTACGACTCACCTGCTGTTGCAATGCCAATATGGTCGAAACGCAGCCATAAACAAGATCCAAGAGCCTCGCCTGAGCCTCGTAACAGATGGTAATCACAGCCTCATGTATGATTACTCCGATCCATGTCAAATTGAATGCAGAACGCGATAGAACGGCAACGGCACCAGGTGCTAGGTTTGTATGGGTATGGCAACCAGTGGGGAGAGCTGAGCGTTTTGTATGCAGGTGGAGTAGCGACAGGGGCAGCGTAGCAGAAGGAACAGGCCAGTGGAATAATAGTGAGTGGCCGGGGAATAATGATGCATTCAAGCTAGTGGAAGCGTCAGAGCTGCCAAGGTTTTCTATTTGGGTTAGTGTGCCCAGAGAATGCAGCTAAAATATGGCTGATAGGATTTCAAGATAGAGAATTTAAGTCGCAGAGGGCCAGGACTGCTCACAACAGAGGAATGGCAGAGTTGATAGAGATAACAACCTCTATTCTAAGAAATGCTTAAAAAGGTATAATTAGGTGGAGAACATTGGTTTACAAAGGCCACAAAAACAGGTGGCTCACACTTGAGCAAGGCAGGAGATCGCCCGTTCTGATACCATGTCAAACACACACATGGCAGAAAGAGTATGAAAGATAAAACATGAGAGTACATTTATTATTAACAAATGATATACATTTATAGTATATGGTGTGACCGTTGGGTTCCACATGCCAAGGTCTCTTGGACTTCCTTAATCTATTCCGCTTCCACACTAACCCATAGAGGATTAGGTGTCCAACAAGTAGAAGAAACATGCTCAGTTAGTGAACCCATAGTAAAGGTTCTCAGATTGGTAGATGGGGAGAAGCCTGCAATGGCTTATTTGTATGAGGCCATGGATAGGGCCAAGGAGGCCATTCGGTCTTATGATGTAGACAAGGGTTCTGTTAGCCTTGATAGGCATATGATGTTATGGGATGTGATTGATAGTCGGTGGATAGGGATGCTTCATCGACCCATTCATGCAGCAACACTCTTCCTCAACCCCGCATTTTCATACAAATGCGGCTTTGATTTTGATGGCGAGGTGATGGAAGGGCTCCATTCCTGTATTCATAGGATGGTACCTAATCCTAAGCTTCGTAGCAAGATCAATCGCGAGATACAGTTTTATTGGGATTGTGTTGGCCTATTTGGCTTTGATGATGCTATTAGGGAAAGGACCCTCTTCATGCCACGTAAGTGACAAGTCATCACTCATTAGAAATTAGAATTTTCAGTTTATAATTTCCTTACTTATAATTCTATTTTTTTTAAATTCAATTATGTAACTTTTATTTGAAAGTTTAATTATGTTTTAAGTTTTTGAATTTTTTATTTCTTTATTTTGTTGTAGATATTTGGTGGTGAAGCTATGGTGCAAGGGCACCAAATTTGCAGAAATTGGCCATAAGAATATTGAGTCAAACATGTATCTCTTCAGGGTGTGAGTGCAATTGGAATGTATTTGAGAAAATACACACAAAAAAACGCAACAAGTATAACTTTGAGCTCCAGCCTTCAGTTGAGCAATTACACTTATTGTAATTTTTAATTTTTAATTTATGACCTTCAAATGTCAAGAGTCAAGAGTCAAGACTCATTAGTTTTTTTTACACTCTTACAGGTTGGAGTTCGCACACCTCAATGATTTAGTGTATGTACATTACAACATTCGACTTCGAGTGAGGCAAATAGAAGCACCAATGGATCCAGATGCCATTTCCTTAGACAATATTGATGTATTGTCTCAGTGGAGGGTGGAGTCTGAGGAAACCATCTTGGAGGAGTCACCTTCATGGTTAAAGCCAGATGATCCATTAGAACAGGGACAGCAAGAGAAGGAGGAGCAGCGCTCGGAGGAGGAGTAGGAGGAGGAGGAGGACACTGTGGGAGCATCAGCATCAACACCACCTGCTATGGATATAGGAGAGCACAGCTCCATACCTAGCACTCATTATTTGACATTAGGTGCAGAGGCAAGGCCAGGGCCTTCTACTACTAGGGCCAGGCCTGGCAAACAGCCCATCATGTTTTCCCATAAAAGGGGGAGAGGGCAGTGATTTCAGATAGATAGATGCTAGTTTTATTTGTTATGCTACATATAACTCATGATGATAAGATACTTTTATATATGTGATGTTATTTTGTATTGGTTCTCCACATTTGAGTCCTTGAATGGACAATTATCAGGGATCAGCAGGATTTGGTATCGCCTTTGATGTATCATTTCTATTTGACATCATATATATCAGAGCTTTCTTCATATTTATGTGCCAATGTGTTTATTTCATGTTGTTATTGCTTTATATGTTTAAAAATCTGAAAAAAATGAATATATTATGCATTTTTTATGCTTGCCGATATTTTCGCCAATATTGCCGATAAGATGTTTTCTGGACCCTCTCCGATATTTTGCCGATACCGATATTTTCAACACTGAT